>JAXGGA010007222.1:0-64170 GCA_038373865.1 Uloborus plumipes | reverse complement strand
ATCTTCAAGGACTTTCTTGGAACTTTCTGTGAACTTGGACTTTTCTTCCTGAGGACTTTTTGACTTCAGAATTTTATGGTGATTACTCGAGCAATGGAGGAACAACTAACAAAACTCCTTGATGCGATCAACGCTGTTAAAAGTGACATGACTGCGAATCAAGAACAATTAAAAAATGATTTAACCGCTAGCATAACTTCAAGTCAAGAAGAAATCAAGAATGATATGGCGACTCTGGCTACTAATCAAGAACAATTAAAAAATGATCTCGCTGCTAATCAAGAAGAAATTAAAAGCGATCTAACGTCAATGAAAAGTTTGGTGGAAAGTAAATTTACCAATATAGAAAATAAAGTGGAGGTTCTAGAAGAAAAAGTTGATAGCGTTGAGAACCGAATCACCACAGTAGAAAACCATATGGAAAAGAAAATTAAAGAACTTGAATCGAAGTTATCAGCATCCTGCAACAACTCAAGTGACTGTGTAGCTGCAGCTGGAACTTCTCGTCCATCCATCAAACTGGCCACGTTTGACGGGAAGACCTCGTGGAATATTTACAAGAAGCAGTTCCTCATCGTTTCAGAAGCAAACTCCTGGGACTCTTCCACGAAAGCCTGTCAACTTGCAGCCTCGCTGAGAGGGGATGCAGCTGATATACTACAGACCTTCCCAGAGGACAAGCACCGCGACTTCGAAGCCTTATCATCGGCCTTGGAGCTTCGCTTTGGCGAATCCTGCCAAAAAGAATTCAGCCAACTTCAGCTCAAATCCCGACTCCAGAGGGCTGGAGAGACTTTGCAAGTTTTTGCAGCAGACGTTGAGAGGCTTTCCCATCTCGCCTTCTCGGACTGTCCTTCGGGTGTTCGCGATAGCCTGGCCCTGAACTACTTCATAGATGGAGTGCGAAATCCAGAGGTTCAGACGGCTCTCCGGATGGCGGACATTAAGGATCTTAAATCCGGTCTGGTTTACGCAATGAAGTTCGAGGCTGCACAGCAAATGTCTCGCAAGGATCGCCATTCGACCAGGGGCGTGGAAGTGAGTGCCCAAGATTTGAACTCAACTCGTCTCTCGGACATTGAGCGACAAATCAAGGAGATCTCGGGGACCCTGAAGAAGATTACGGCTCGCAAGGAACAAAGTAGACAACCACTGAAGTGCTGGAAATGTGGCGGTGAGGGCCACGTACGAAGGAATTGCGAAGCTCGCCAAGAAAAGAAGACGTCTCCCAAAGTTTTCCAGATTTCCCCAAGAAATGGCGGCTGCAACGGACTCTTCATTTACGCTTATGTGAATGGGTTTCCCTGCGAAATGATTGTGGACACAGGAGCCAACGTTACCATCATTAAGACTGATGTGGCTCGTCAATTTGGACTCAAGATCTTATGGACGCCGCCCTGCGTTACTCTCCAAACTGTGACAGGTGACAAAATCGAGATTGAAGGAAAAGTGAACTTAGAAATAATGTTCGGGAGCGCCACTTACCATCACACGGCATTCGTCGCTGACATTACAGATCCCTTCATTCTCGGACTGGACTTTTTGAGAAAATTTGATTTTTCTATTGACTGTAGAAATAATGAGCTGCACTCGATGAGGGAAGACATAGTAATTTTCAATACCGAAAATAACTTAAAATCCGCTCATCAAATAATAGCCCAAACTGATTCATTGATTCCCTCTAGATCAGAAGTACTAATACCTGGCTCCATCAATGAAAACAACAGCTTTAAATTCGGCCTAATTGAATATCCAAACCAGAGTAATAGCCCAAAAGGAGTACTAGTGGCATCTACACTTGTGGACCTTTCAAGGAATGCAGTTCCTGTGAGAGTCGCCAATGTAAGTGAAAGACCAAGGAATATCAAGAAAGGAGAAGTGTTGGCAACTTGTACTCCCGTAAACTGCATTATCAGAAGAATTGATTCCTCCAAGACTGTGTCTTCCGAGTCCTTGACTTCGAAATTAATTGGGAGTGCACCATTATCGACGGATCAAAGATACGCTGCGGAAAAATTGGTGGACAACTTCGAGCAGGTGTTTTCATCTACATCCGAGGATGTGGGTCGCACGAATTTAACGCAGCATAGGATTGACACTGGAGATCATCCCCCTATCAAGCAGCATCCAAGACGACTACCGTTCGCCAAGAAGGAAGAGGTTGAGATCCTCGTAAAAGAGATGCAGGAGAATGACGTCATTGAACCCTCATCCAGTCCTTGGGCATCCCCTATCGTCTTGGTCCGAAAGAAAGACGGCTCCACCAGATTTTGTGTTGATTACCGACGCCTGAATGACATCACCAAGAAGGACAGTTACCCTCTTCCACGGATCGATGACACTCTGGACACCCTTTCCGGACACCAGTGGTTTTCGACCCTGGATTTAAAGAGCGGCTACTGGCAGGTGGAGATACACCCCGACGACCGAGAGAAGACGGCGTTTACAACCGGACAAGGCTTGTGGCAGTTTAAAATGATGCCCTTCGGCCTCTGCAATGCACCAGCCACTTTCGAGCGTCTTATGGAATCAGTGCTACGAGGACTCTCTTATGAATCCTGTCTTGTCTACTTGGACGACATCATCATCATAGGACGCAGTTTTGAGGAACATTTGACTAATCTTAGGAAGGTGCTGCAAAAGCTTAAGGAAGCCAACCTGAAGTTGAGCCCGTCCAAATGTAATTTGTTCCGCCGTGAGGTGAACTACCTTGGTCACATTATCTCCTCCGAGGGCGTACGAACAGATCCAGATAAGGTATCCGCAGTTAAGAATTGGAGCCGCCCCGAAAATGTCCATCAGCTGCGAAGTTTCCTGGGGCTCTGCACGTACTACAGGAAGTTTGTGAAGGGTTTTTCCAACATTGCACGACCTTTGCATAAGCTGACGGAAAGCAAACAAAAATTTGAATGATCCAAAGAATGCGAGGATGCATTTCTACAACTGAAGGAGGCTTTAACATCAACGCCTATTCTCTCTTATCCTCAGCCTGGAAAATCCTTCATACTTGACACTGATGCGAGCCACGAGAGCGTTGGAGCTGTTTTATCTCAAGAAATTGACGGTAACGAACATGTTATCGCATACTGGAGCAAATGCTTATCAAAGTCGGAGCGAAATTATTGTGTCACGAGAAAGGAATTGCTCGCCATAGTTAAAGCTGTAGAACATTTCCATCATTACCTCTACGGCCGTAAATTCCTGCTCCGAACCGATCATGCCTCTTTAACTTGGCTTTTGAATTTCAAGAATCCAGAGGGCCAGGTAGCCAGGTGGATACAGCGGCTCCAGGAATATGACATCGAGATTAAGCACCGAAAAGGTTTGTCACACGGTAATGCTGACGCATTATCAAGAAGACCTTGTTCCGAGAATTGCCATTATTGCTCCCGAATAGAGAAACAGTACGGGACGACAATCCCTACTGCCTGTCAAGTTACTGCTACATCATCATCTTCAGATCCAGATCCATGGAGTGACGACCAAGTAAGAAAAGATCAGCTTGAAGACCCAGACCTAAAGCCTATCATAGAGTTAATGGAGAAAGACAGTCGGCGACCTAGCTGGCAAGACATTTCTATCTACAGTCCTGCAACGAAAAGATACTGGGCTCTATGGAAATCTCTCCAGTTGCGAAATGGCGTCCTGTATCGGAAATGGGAATCTGACGATGGTAAAGCATTCAAATGGCAGTTACTCCTTCCCAGATCAAGAATTCTAGACGTTCTAAAGGAATTGCACAGTAGTCCGACTGGAGGACACTTTGGTATCCTGAAAACCCTCCACAAGGTTCGAGAGCGCTTCTTCTGGAGCAAGGCGAAGGATGACGTGGAGAAGTGGTGTCATTCTTGTGACGCCTGTGCTGCCCGTAAAGGACCGAAGAGAAGAAGCCGCGGGAAACTACATCTTTACAACGTAGGAGCTCCTTTCGAACGAATCGGGATCGACATTCTTGGTCCTCTACCGAAAACTACTGATGGGAACAAATACATCCTCGTTTCCATTGACTATTTCACCAAATGGCCCGAAGCATATTCCATTCCGGATCAAGAAGCTACCACTGTAGCAGAGACTCTAGTCCAGCATTGGATCTCGAGATATGGGACACCTTTGCAGATCCATTCCGATCAGGGAAGAAACTTCATCTCTGCTGTGTTTAAGGGCCTATGTGATATCCTCAAAATTGAGAAAACTCGAACGACACCACTACACCCACAATCGGACGGCATGGTGGAGAGATTCAACAGGACAATCCTTAATAATCTCTCGCTTATGGTCTCCAAAAATCAACAGGATTGGGACAAGAAACTTCCTCTGTTCCTGCTGGCCTACCGCAGTGCTGTCCACGAGACCACCGGATATTCCCCATCACAGATGCTCTTCGGCCGAGAGCTTCGGCTACCTTGTGATCTCGTCTTCGGTCTCCCTCCAGATGCGCCTTCATCGCCTGAGGAATACGTCCAGGATCTCCAGGCCCGGTTGGAGGACGTTCATCACTTCGCACGGGAGCGAATCAACATCGCGACGGAGAAGATGAAGACCCGATACGACACAAGGTCCACTGGTCATGACTTTCAAGAAGGTGACAAAGTATGGCTATGGAATCCCATCCGACGTAAAGGTCTGTCACCCAAATTGCAGTCGCATTGGGATGGACCTTACACAGTTCTCCACCGGCTGAACGACGTCGTAGTGAGGATCCAGAAGTCATCACATTCAAAACCTAGGGTTGTCCATTATGATCGGCTAGCCCCATACTATGGCCATAGTTCGTAAAGTAAATCTAAAGCTACCATGGTAATTTGTTTGTAAATTTTGTAAATAACTTTTGCCTTTAATTGTCTGTAATATTACTTCATCAATGTTATTATTTCTTTCATGTTCTCATTGTTATTGTTTATCATGTTTATGATTGGTCATCATGTAATGTGTGCATCTGTAAGTTTTCCCTTGCTTCCTTTCTGGGGATTGTACTGCCCGGGACGTGCAGTCCTTGGGAAGGGGGCAATGTTACAAATCTTGTAAATAGTTGTTGTTTTTCCTGCCTTGCATCATTTTCATTAGTTTTGGTTTTATCTGACGTCATGTTGCAAAAGTATCTGAAGATATCACTTTTATCACTTGTATACCGGCCCTGTAACGCTTTGTAGTTTTTACACTTGCCCTACATTTAATAAGCGTGAAGACATTTTTCGCTCGGAGTGTTTCTTTTTTTCTTTTCTTTTTATCGCTAGAACTTTCTGAATGAATTGTTAAGTTATGAATGATTTGGAATACTCCGGATTTTCTAGAACATTGTCGAAACTTCTTTCCGTGTATAAATAGCTGGCCTTGAACACAAGTCAGTCAGTTGTTTTCAGATTTGATTCTGGTGACTCGTTTTCGTTCGCTTGGCGAATGGTTGTTTTGCTTTTGTAATTGCTTAATTACTGTTGTTCACGTTTGATACGTGGTGCTGAGTTACTGTTGAGAGTACAGTGTACTGTTTTGCTACCTAATTGCTGGATGTTTAGCAATTGTTTCCTGCTCATATTGTAAATAGTGTAAATACTTGTAAATAAATTTATAGTTACTTCCTCAAGATTGTTGGAATGCTCATTTGAAGAAAGTTGAAGGTGCTACGGACTCGTTACAATATATATATATATATATATATATATATATATATATATATATATATATATATATATATATATATATATATATATATATATATGAAGGGGCAGGAGGGAAAAAGATGAAAGTGCCCAAAAAGTGATTTCGAGAAAAATGAAACACAAAGTTAGATTTCTATTAACTCCCTTTGTAGTTAATATAGTCTTCATGCATATTTCGGTCCATTCTCATCTTTTTTCCCCCTTGTTGTTCTACTAGATGATATTACTCCTTCGTATCCCCTATAGATAGTGCTGATATCTCAAAATCGACGAAAAAGTGACTTCCATCTTTTTTCCCCTGGCCCTTCATATATAATAAGAATAATTTCTATGAGTGTTTCCAAAGAAAATAAAATACTTTTGTCTTTTACATTCCATCATCCTCATTTTCTCATCCTTTAATGTATTATTCAACGTTTCTTGATTATTTTTAATGCATCAAACGTTATTTTACAAATATTGTTTCAACTTTCACATGTGCTTTATTTTTAGAACTATTTTTAAATCTCCAATTTAAAAGCGGCTTTTATATGCTTTGTGTGCTATTTATGCCTGTATGTAAAGCAATGATATGTTGTCATAACGTTTTATTTTTATGACTCGTTCTCATTGTGTCATTGTACCTCATGCCTTGCCCCAGCGTGCTCCATGCGAGGCAGTTCAACCCCTTTCTAAAATCTTTTTTTAAATGAATGTAAATAAGGAAAATGTATGAAAAATAAATAAAATTGACAGCTAAAGAGTTCTTTTATCACGTTCTACCACTAAAATTTCTTTACACCTAAAATTAAGGTATACAATACAAAATGAAGGTATACAATAACAAAGGAAATGAAAACTCTCCCACTCTACCCTACTTTCCCTGATTGTCTTTCGAGTCTTCTTAACCCATTTATGCCCAAGTTTTTTTTAACAATTTTTTTCAATTTTTATCTGCTTAAAACTCTTATTTGGAATGGTTTACATACATTTTAGGCTTAAAATAGTTCGTCCTTGCCATATTTATTAAGTTATTTAACGTCTTGTTTGTGGGATATCTTGCAGATATATGAGAAAAATACGACCTTACTTGACTTTACTTTTGCAAAGTAACATTACAAACGGCATCTGTGATCAATTTTAAACGAATCATTTCAAAATAGTTTAATTTTAAGAGAAATTAGTTCGCAAAAAAAACTTATTTTCTGTGTCTACCCATGCTGGATCGTTGCTTGACTGATTTATTTGAAAATAGCTGTCAAAAATAAATTCTGATGTCCAACTAGTGGCTCTAACTGGTTTTCTCAAGAAGAAGGACTATTTAACTAGTGAAAAAGAGCTTTGGAAAAATAACATACCTATTACAGGTTTTTGTATGCAGTAACTAACAAGCGTCCCGTTTTTAGGCTACTGGGCATAAATGGGTTAATTCTTTTGAATGTAATGTTTCTCCGTTCTCCTCAGCATTTGGAAGCACAGAAATATGATTCCAATTAAATCTTCATACAGCTGATTCTTAGATCTTAATGTTCCTCCTTTCTTATCTTTTCTCATTCATTTTCATCCTTTTAATAATAGGGGAGAGGGGGGCACATGTGAACAAAAATGACATTTTTTGTATATTTTTCGTTATTAATTTGAGATATAAAAGAAACAAGTGCTTTACATGATAAATCGAACATTTGCTAGTATTTTCATGCAGTTACCCCCCTTCTTCATCAGTGAATTCCAGTCAAAAAAATGAGTCCAAAGTATGTTAAATTTTGTTCACATCTGCCCCAGTAGGGGGGCAGTTGCAAACATACCTGGGGCATAAGTAAACACTGATACATAAATGGAAATAAAGTGCACTTTAGCATACTTTTAAGTATACTGCTTATTACACATTAAAAACACATACAATGAAATTATCAAGATATTTATTCAACATGATTAATTGACTCAATTCAACGAACATTGTAGCCCTCAAGTTTTACAGAAAAAGAAACAGAAGATGCAGCTCGACATGCGCCACCTAAAATTGTAGGTAGTGGTAATTTTAGCAGAATATCATCAGAGTGTTTACCAATCGATGTATCATCTATTTTTGGAAACATAAAAGTTTCATTCATAATGAATTTTTGTCTTTTTAGTAGTGAATTCTACGAGAACAAAGTCATTCACAGCTAAATTTTCTGGTACAAGATTATCTTCAGCAATAATTTCTTGATAGTTGCGGTCTGCAAAACTAATGTCGGACTCAGCATCACTTACTACAATTTTTAACTGTTCCTTTTTTCAACAGTTCAGCAAGTTTAACTTTCTTTTCTTTGCAACTCTTTCAGATTTTAATTAAGTATTGAGTATTGAAACTTTTAATTATTCAATATTACTTAATTAGACTCTTCAATACATAAAAATGTCAACAATTTTTGAAATTGAAATAACTAAGTACCAATATGGGGCACAGAGGAACTGTTCACATCTACCCCTACATAATGTGTTCACATGTGCCCCTTATTTCAACTTAGGCCTAATTTGATTAAAAAAAACTATTTTTTTTTCAATTAAAAAAAAATAGTGCATGAAAACTTCCCTTATTAGTGCCACTTTAAATCACAAAAAAAAAAAAAAGATTTGGATGTGAATTTACTCTGAGAACTGGAACATAAAAGTGTATTGGCACCTTCCAAAACATAAAATCTTATAATAACTAAAATACAAAATGGTTTAGATCTTTGAAATTTCAGGCAGCATATAGTACTTGTATTACCATTTACATAATTTTTTTCAGATTTTTCTCTTCATGTTAACTGGGTAAAATATCGTTTGTTCACATGTGCCCCCTCTCCCCTACGTGAAATTCCCAACAAATGAATTGGTTTCATCTATACTTTGAGACTCATTTTCATTAGTAGAACTAATGTTTGTAATACAGGGTTCAGCGGAGAAACTTGCTGATTTGAAAAGTCAATAAAAGAAAAAGTACTTCATGTATCAGTTTGCTTCTTTTTATAAGATATTGTACCCATTCTGAATTATTATTTTAACTAGATTTAAAAATTACATCGTGCAAATGGCGGCCCCCATCAATGATGCACTGATCTACCCTAGATTTGAACTTTTGTTTCACTCTTTCAAGCATATCGATTGGTATGTTGGCGAGAGTAAGCTGGATGTTGTTCTTCAGGTGTTGCAGGTTCCGGGGCTTGTCGTTGTTCACGATCGATTTGAGATACACGTATAAAAAATAATCGCATGGTGTCAAATCGGGGGAGCATGCCGGCCATGGTACGTCACCTCTCAAGCAGACGTTATCACTCAACTGTTGAACCACAGCAAGTTTGTAGACATGAAACTGAAATTCGTTGCGAAGAATTCGTCTCAGTGTGCAATCAGAAATCCACAGAGTTAAGGGCAGAACGCCTGGGAGAGCGCAAAAATGACTCCCTCACTTTCTTGACGTTTTCTGTAGTTCCGGAAATCCGTTGACATATTGGGCCTTTTTTTGCCACACTCCCACTTTTCCTGAATGTTTTCACCCACAAAACAGTTGATTCCCGGCCAGGAATGGGACCCCTGGGATGAATTTTGAACCGAGCTCGGAAGGCAAGTTGAGTGCCGACCACCGAAAGATTATTTGAAAAGTAAGCCTCGGCAGCGAACGCTCGTTGCTCCTTTGTCCAACGCATGGTGACAATTACATTGTAAGATAACAAAACTTCAGGACTTCTTCTTTAAAATGAGACTCTCCCCATTTCATTCTGACAATGTCCTACTAGTTAGCATCTAATTAAAATCAACAAGTTTCTCTGCCGCACCCTATAATTTGGAAAAACGTTTTTTGTTCATCGATAGCCCGATTTTTTACCCATTTCAAACTTTCTGTCCTGTAACAGTATTACACATTTACTATCAGCAGAATAGTCATATATTTAAAATTAAAAAAATACAACTTTTCACATAGTGCAATTATACAGTTTGTTTACTCAGTATAATGAATAAATAAGTTAAACTGGATAAATTAAGTGGAAATAAATGTGCACAAATACATAGACAAGAAGTATGACAAACATTTAGTCTAATGCTGCTCAGTTTACGTAAGTAGCCTAACTTCTATACTTAAAAATAGCAAATTTTGTCGATATTTTCAAAATAATTAAACTTATCAAAAAAGTTGAGACATTAAAGTTTAAGTCACATTAGCTCATCAAACGATAACTGTTCATTTATCATGTAATATCATTTGTTCCTTACTGAAGGAATACTGACAGAAATACCAGCTCTGTAACTATAAGCTACTTTAGTTTTTATCTAAGTAGTTAGAGCATTGTACTATTTCATTGAAATTGATATGATTAGAGTATTACTTTTATATAGTTCACATCTAAGCGTTGTTGGAACCGTATCTTTTTCCACGAAGATATCTCCACTTTGAGTTCTAACTGCATATTGCAAAACAAAGGCACAAAATATGTTTTTTTATAAATTTATTTATTTTTGTTTGATTTTTTTTCAAGTAAACTACGGAACAGCAATGTGAAGCAGTTCAATACAATACGTCTTTTTTTTTTTTAAGTTACAATTTGTGAAAATTTTAAGCTCGTGTTTCTTGGAACTAGCGGTGATGCCTTGTTCAACCAAGGAATTGGGACACTAAAACTAGTTTAGTGACAGTAAGAAAAGCAACATTAAATAGCTGCAACCCCCCTTTAAATGGATGCAATATTTACATTGCTTGAAAATGAAAGTTGTAGCATAACATATGATGGGATGGGGGGGGGGAGACTTTTTTTGAAGGAAATATAAATCAGACTCTTTATGAAACCTTTTGATATAATGCTAAAAACTTTTTCAAAACTACCTTTTAGGCTAAAGATAAATATTGCATCGACCTTTGGTGCAATAGATTGAGACATTAAAATAGTTTGACAAAAGGATTGATTTCTAACAAACGTGCAACTAAATTAAAATTAAAAACGAAAAAAAAAACAGAACGTATGATTTTTGAGTTGCATCAAATATAGATTAACTGTTGCAACCAGATCTGAAACAAGCACAAAATCAAAAAAAAAAAACATTAAAAACAATGGGCGTCAACCCTTAGAAAATCTCAAACAAACTGGACATCCATAATGCTACTAAAAATCTTTGTAGAAGCAGTTTCTTAGAAATTTCTAGTAAACGAGCAGTTCTGTTTCTTGTTTCTACACTTTTATATTTACGACCCAATTAACACATTAACTATTGGAGGAAAAATCTACTATTAATATTCGCCGTACAAAAAAAAACAGTATTACCAAAACTAAAAGAGGACACTGCAATGCTTAAGAATAGATTTCAAGAAAAATAATGAGCTCTGAAAACAATGGTACAGAAGAGGTTGAAATCAATTTTCGAAAGAAATGGGAATGCAATGCCAATTAATTATTCGATGCTGTTCAACACAAACAGGTACTAGGAAGCTTCATACAAAATAGGACATAAACAATTCATTAAATTTTCATTTTGTTACGAATTATGTTGGTTTTGTTATTCCACCGTTACGGACGTAACAATCCCACATTTTGAACACGCATAGTTATAATTTGGCTTGATAAAAATCTACATTTTTTTTCTGTTGTACAACTTGGTGCTCTTTGTGCTGCATTGCACTTGTGAGCAGATTCCTTAAAAAAAAATTACAAAAAATAAAAAGTGCCTGTTACGGACGTCACTCGGAAAACAACAAAAATTTTACATGGTTATGCAATATACAGCTGCCAGTATTCCTGAAAATTGTTCAGATTTTCAAAATTTTATTTGAAATATTTGTTTTAGAGAATTCAAGCTTTCTAAAACTATAAAGTTTTATAGATAATGTGTAAAAAACACTATAGAAATTAATACATTTGTTACGGGCCTAGCAAATAAGTGTTACGGTCATAACATCTCCGATATGCAAACTTTGCAAAGCAAACACATTAATATTAAAATGTTTTGTGTTCAGACAATTCAATGGCATAAATTAACATTAATAATAACATAATAATTAATAATTTTGACTTTTAAGAACAATACCGGAATAGTTTTCAAAGATTTGAGAAGATAGGGGTCAGAACTTCCTGCACACACAACTAACTACATAAATAAATTGATATTTAGTGAGAAAAAAAATTATAAAAGGAGGAAAATTAAACAAGAAATGTTTCGAATTATCTCGTAAAAAATTAATTTTAAAATAAATACATGAAGGGGGAGGGGGGATATGATTAACCTGGTAAAATCAGTTTTTCACGTGAATCTGAGAAAGGTTTGGGGAATACTTAAACAAGTTATCGGTGATTACAACATCCTTTATTACTGACCCAGCGTATTTATTTCTAGATTTAAAAAAAAAAAAGAGTCGCTTTTCATATCGATGGATGGATGGTTGATTGAATTGACACATTTTTGACAAAGGTTGAAAAAAAAATGCATTTTTGACAATATTTGCCTACGTGACAAAAATAGATATGCTTTTATGTTTTTATTTTATTAGTTTTAGTAAAATGCTTTTTAATCAACACTATAAACGCAGAAAAATAGGAGTTGGAGAATAAATAACAATAAGATAACTCTGACGTTAGTTTAAACTATTAAACGGGCGATTCTCTGTAAACTCGTCATTTTCCATACAGAATCTGTCCGGGCATTGTTTTTTGAAATGTTCGTAAAATATTAATACTAATATTATTTATTACTCAGGAAATGAACCTATTATTTAGGTTTGAAATAGGATCAATTGAAGTTTATGTTTTCTGATAAATCATGACAGGGTTGGCAAGTCCCTGCCTAGTATAACAAGGCAGGGTACAAGAGGACTGTGTCTTTGCACTTTGTTCCGCAATATCTGCAAAATGATTTGGAATATAAACACTTTCAATACTTCAAAACTACCTATAAATTTAGGCACAAATCGTTTACATAATAAGTAATATGTTTCATAATTAAACTAATTAACATTTATAAAATCACTTCCCATGCGACTGTTTTCGCAACGACCCAGACGCATACTACTTACATCACAAATGCGGCTCTCAAACTAAACAAAGTGGCGTTTCAACGCCGTTCTCAGCAATTTCGGCAAATTCACACTGATTACTTTAAACTTCATGCCAAAAAGCATTTGCAACATTAACAGATTTTTTCTATTAAAGCTTTGTATTTGTGGCATTGGACTGTTTGAAAAAACTCCGGACAGAACTTACATGACAATTTTAAGTTTTAGAAATACGTAATTAGACCTTATTTCATAAAAAAAGACATAGTTGCATTATTCTATTTTCAGATACTAATTACCAAATTTATTTAGTGTTAATATTTTTTTTGAAATATTACCTTTAAGTATTAGACTATAGGATTGGGACAGTCAGGGGACTGTGTTTTTGGTGCTTAGATAATTTCTAGAAAAAAAAATATTGTTACCGGTCCAAATACAATTGGGCCACAAAGCATTAATACTTTACTTGTGTTAAGAGCGATAATTACTTTATTACTCTTTATTATTTTTAAAACACTCGTTCCGGATAGCCAATTACGAGTTTACAGAGAAACGCCCAAACAACAATCATAACATTAAGAGAAAAATCTCCAGTTATTTTTCAAATAAGTGATACCAACTGGGCTATTCTTTAAGAATAATAGAGATTGGGAGAGAAAGACTATGATTGACATGTAGTATAAATATGAAAAAAAGTCATATTAATCTATAAATTTATTAATGAAAATTACAAGCAATGTACTTCGGCTTTATCTTTTTAAATAATTGATTAATTTTCGGCAAAATCTACTCTTAGAAGGCAGTTTTTATGTGTCACTTTAATTTTATTTTTCGAAGTAAATGCTTTGCGTTTTCTTGTTGAATCATTGTTTAAGAAGTGAAGGAACTTGACCTGCTAGAATATTTATATGCAAGTTATTGATTACAAATTGCTTGTGCATATTTAATTATAGCAATTAAACTTATTGCATAATTTTGCGGAAAACAGTCTTACTTTGATAGAAACTCACGTGTATTTTAATCATCTTAGGAAATAAAATTTTACTCACATTTATAAAAGTTAATCAGAATACCAGAGGTTTTTTCTTTTATATTATATCATATCATATCATACTCCATATTTCATTCCTCACCCAGTACGTTTTATCCTTTTCTTACGGACGTAACGTAGTGCTTTTTGTAACGTCCCGTCCGTAACAAAAAATTTTACGTCTGTAATGCAATTTTTTTAAAACTAAACAAGTTGTAATGTTTTCAAGTATGGTGAATAATTACACTAATAAATAGCCAACAGAGCAATAGATAGTTCCTTTTAATTTTGATTTTTTAGTTAGTAGTTATAACTTTTGCTCAATTTTTGTTACGGACGTAACATTTAACTTCATTTTTTAAAATAAAAAATTACGTTATTTTATTTAGTAAAAAAATCAATGCATAGTATTTATACATAGTATCATCTTAATTAAAAACTGTACTGCAACTGATTTTGTTAATTTTTATTTTGCTAGATTAAAAACATACATTTGAAACTATGATATTTTTTTCTGATTATATTGAAAACCTGCTATTGTACTTCCAAGGGGAAAAACAAACTTTATTTCACTTTAAGTGGAAAACCAATGCAATATTCTGAAAATGCATATTTTAAGCTTTACGATGACACATAATGTAGCAACTTAACTGCAATGTGAAACTTCAGCCTAATGGCTTCACTTTCCATGACCACATGCCCTATAGTGTACCAAACGCTATTTTTACCCATGTACTCGTATAACTTTTATAGAATGAATGTAAGATTTTACATGGAGAAAACAGACAGAAAAATGAGTTTTGCTGAAACAAGTGGTAAAACTTTAACCCATTAATGTGCTTAGCGTCCCTTTTTAGGGACGGTCCACAAAAGGGTCTGAATTTCCCCAAAATGAACATTTCAACCAAATAATAATGTTCAATTAGTACCTTGGTATTGTTTTAATTAGTTATTAACAGATTGCAGCAAATAACCATTGTGAAGTGCGTTCTGTAGCAGTTTTAATGTGATCTTTATCAAAAATTAGATCGTTCGCAATCTCAAGAAAAAAAGCTTAGTTTTCAAAGTTATTCTCAACTTCCCAGTTTATGTTAATGGCTGATTTTATTTCTTCTTATAAAATGTCTTTTTAAATATTATATCGTAGGCAGAAATATTTTTTAGTGAAAAAAGTATGTTCCCTCTGGGGTCTATCGTAACTTTTAAGGGACGATTTTTCTTTCCTTAAAAACAATTATTTTTTACATAATATGTTTTAATTATTTTTCCTGTCCATTAAACACTGTTTGTAACCACTATACAAAATATCTTTGGGAAAAAAAGTCAGGCATTGATGGGTTAAGTAGTAAGTTACCGTTTCCAAGCCTCAGGCAGAAATACACGCAACACACTACCAGCTTGGTCACTTCACCCAGAGAGTGCAGTTTCGTACTTTTTAGAACTCATCGGTCTGGAAGGTGAGGTAACCGTGTTGGAAGCAGATATCATCTTATAGAAACTAAAAGTGCCAAAAAACTGGTAACAAATGTAAAATTTTCAGCGGTCTGTCGCTGGTGTGCTAATTTTCCTTCCCCGTTTTAATTAAACTACCCAAGTAACTTTTAAATTAATAGATGATTTCCAAAAAGAATTTCTCTCGATACTCAATATGAAAATTTCAAATCGCCCTATGGTAAGTTTTTTTTTTCTCGTAAAACTGAATTGTTTTATATAACAGTAACGCTTAAAAATTAGTCTTAGAAATTTTTTTCAGCTAAAATTTCAACGAAAAACGTGTTCTTCAAAAATTATTTTGTCAAGATAAAAAATCTTTGTTTCTAAGAAATGAAATCACAAACTTTATAAAAATGAGAAAACATTTCTTAAAAATCAGGTTATTATCTATATATTTATAAATAACTTTAACAAATAGCATTAGTCGCCAAAACATAGTTTTGTTTTCAAGGTCAAAAACATTAAAAGCAACTTTTTTCAAAATATACCTTTGAGTGTGTTTTAGTCGTTCATTACTGATTCTTCCGTCTTTATTTATAAATAAGATTAGAATATGACATATACTGTTTTTTTGAACAAGATACCTTTTTTTTTTTTTAACTCGATTACCCTTCTTATTGAAACGAGCTTGTATCAAGAGATAAAGAATTTTAATAATAATAAAAAAAATATTCATCTTGAAGAAATAGCCCATTAAAGAAAACATTAAAAATAGCTGTATCATCATTACGAAACTGGAAAAAAAAATGGAAAAGCATCGTAAGTAGTGGGCGTTTTTTAACCCCATCCTTCATGTCTCGTCATTTCTAACCTTTGTCAAAAACCGAGCATATTCTGCACGTGGGAGAAAGAAATTCGATTGCGCGCCGAAAACGTAACATTGAAATCGAAGCAGCTGTTCTCGAGAGGGAAAATATAATATCAACGTCCCTCTTAATCCGTGGCTTTATAAATGTTAACACGAGACGTACCGTAAAATGGGGTTAATCGGAACACTTTTCAGCTTTGATTGTAAAAAAAGCAGTTAAAAGATTTTTTTTTAATTTTATTTTTTTGGTAAAAACTTCGGTCTTGATTTACTTTTGATATTCCAAGCAAAGACAAAAGATTTTGAACAATTACTATTAAAATATATAGCAAATTATGGGTGTTCCGAATCACCCCGCTGATAGGGGTCAATCGGAACACTTGTTAAAATTTTTATTTTTTTCAATTTAATCTGTAATAGGTCTCACAAACATGACTAATATTGATGGGGGAGAATAAGAACAGATAATTACTGTCAAATAAATGTATAATTTCAGTACCAGTAAACGTTTATAATTTGTGAAAATTCAAAATAATTTTGAACTTATGAAAAATGAAAAGTAATTTTAAGAAATACTTTTGAATTGAAATACAAAGATTTAACATGAATGGAAGTCACTCATATCGTCCACAAATATGTACTTGTCCTTAAAACTTGCAATTGTGACTTGGCTTAAGTTTTTTCATAACATCTCCTGGGATGAACTCTACCTTTTCTTTAGTTTTTTGAAATTTCTGGGTTTCGGGGATTGTCCTGAAAGATTTTTTCGCTTATTCATCACTGTCTGTGTGCTGGACGTTTACTACATAAAGTCTATGTGACTTTCCCCCTTTTATTTTAAGTAAAAAGAAGTCTCCTGGAGAAAAAATCTTTTGAAATCTGCAACTTTTGTCATTCTAAGATCTAGTTGCTCACGAGAAGGGATAAACAGTAATAAATCCTTGTCCTTGTCTTGATTAGAAGAATTAGGGTTAGAATCTTGATTTTTCAAACAGTTTCCTTCAAATAAGTTTGAATTGGAACAACAGAACTAAGTGTTCCGATTCACCCCGCAAATTTTTTTCTTATGGCATTTTTCAGAATTCTTCACTTTTATGACACATTTTATAAAAAATGTAAATTCTAATGTGGTATTCTGTTGTTCAGATACATGTATAATTGAAACATACCACTCATAGTTTTTAAATATAAGAAGGTTTGTTCTTGCATATGAAGTTTTGCAGTCTATAAAAATGTGATGTTTTCTAGCATTCAACGTGCAGCCCTCTTTAGAAGCCAGTAGCGTTGCCAGATTGACAAAAGTAATTTTTTCCTACTTCCTATGATCTTACCTTCCTAAAAAAAAATTCATGGCGAAAAATACTCAATAGTATATTTATGAAGAATTTCTTTGTACGGTCGGGAAGTTTTGTTCCGATTGACCCCGCTGTTCCTATACACCCCATTTTACGGTATTAAAGCCGGTTGCAATTTTTGTTTTTTTCTTTTTTTCATCCCGAAGTCTATGTTAAACAAGCGAATCGATGTTGAGTTGTGACTGAACCATGACGATGAAAACAACGGATTTTTTTCCCCATTCAAAACAGTAAACGAAAAAGGGGTACCTTGACGTTTTGGCTTTGATCCAACTCTAGAATGGGTATTCCACTCTAATAAAAGAAGAAAAAGAAATGAACAATATTTCCTCAAACGTTTCTTTTGTTGTAATTAAACAGTAATAGTCTTCTATCACGTATGATAATCATAATGGCAGTTCCATTGTGTTTTATGTGTCATATATTTAATACTTCTGTTTTATATGTTTATTTTATTTACCAGATTGAATGCCATTGCGATAAATTTCTGGAGTTTGAAATAAATCTTCGAACTCATCACACTGACTAGTAACTAGCAAGCAGTTCTTGTGCAGGGGAGAGCCGGAGACAGTGGGACTGTGGTGTTACTTTCTTTTGTTATAATTTCTTTAAATAACTTGAAGTTGCAGAGCATGGTTGTAGAACTTTTTAGGTGTGAATGTAACTTTTGAGCAATAACAAATTGCTATATGTTTTATCTTTGAACCTCAAACGTCGTGTGGTCTCGCTTTCAAATTGACTGTCAGCCAACGTCTCCATCACCTCAACTCCTGCAAAGGGTCATGCTGGACATGGTTGCCCAGCCAAACGGAGTCTGCATCACCATGCAGGACATGATGCCGAAAATGCAGATACACACCTATCGCAATTCGTCATTGCAAAAAATTAATTTGAATTCAAGATGTCAAAATTCAATTTTTTTTGTATTTATTTGTTTTCATAACTTTTCCTTATTCTATTCCTCTTTAAAAATTGAATTTCAAACGGCTCTCACGTTGTCCTGCTGACATGTTAGACAAAGCGTGGGCCATTGAGAAAATCTCATAAGAACCAGATATATTATGATAACATATCTTTACCATTAAATACAGGTTTAGGTACACATAACACGCAAAACAAATGAAAACTATTTTAAACGGCAAAATTTAAAAATAGTTGTATTAATAAAGAACATGTGAAAGTTAAAAATTATTTGTAAAATAGCGTTTGATGCATTGAAAATAGATTAAGTAACGCTAAATAATACATTAAAGAATGAGAAAATGTTAATGATATAAGATAGAAGATAATCAAAACCATTTTAACTTTGAATTTAACTAAGAAATTGTAATATTTTAATTTGCTGTTTTTGAACCGCTAAAAGCTGTAAATTTTTGCTAATTTCATAATGCCACTACATGTTTTTAAGCAAAAACACTCAGAATAATGCATTCCAATTGCAATTCATAAGAAGTATTCATTAGGAATAATAAAATAGCATCAGCAGATTAATAGGCTAGTAAACACACTTTTTAGAACCAAATGCCACTTAAAATACAGTTCAAACAAAATCTTATTAAAATCAATGCCCATTAATACTGTAATTTTAAATCTTGATATTCTTAAATTCTTTGCATTGTTGTAAAATGTTTACTTTATATGAATGTTAAAGTACAATAGGACGCTGTTCCACTCTACCCCTAAATCAGTACTTTTTAATCAGGAGTAAAAGGTTGCATAAAATTTATTAATGAAGCGTAATCATTATTTTCCAGAAACCATCAGCTTCAACATACATGACGCTAAGAATGCATTCTTGTCAAAAAACAGCCGTTCATGCTTTCTTGTGTCAGTGTGTTCTTTTAGTGAGCTGCAATTCTAATAGTGTTTTATCAAATGCAGTACTGTATTCCTCAAAAATTTAAGAAGTTATTTTATAATCTAAACATAAAACGAATGAAAAATTTAAATCAAAAATCTAAAAAATATTGTACTGAATTTGCGCTCCATTTCAAGTCCCAAATTACACGCTTTGGCTCTAAGAATACTTAACTGACTTTTTCTGGTTTAAATAAAAAAAACTCTTCATAGTTGACATCTTTTAAGAAAAAAAAAGCGATCTTTTAACTGCATTTAAATTTGAGAATATATCATTGTTTTTGCTCGAAATTTATAGGCTATTCCTCTCACGAAAGATATTATTGAATTCAAAAAATATTTTATGTCTGTAATGTCCACGGGAATTGGCTACTTTAGGCAGGTTCCTAAAAACAAAGTGCAAAACAGTTTTCTCTAGTGATCACTGTATAAACAGTTCTCGCAAATACGTATGTGACTCTTTTGTCGTATTTAAATACTCTATTCAAATTTTGAGCGCAATTGCTCTACCATTTAATCTCCAGTCATTGGTGTAGAATAAAGGAAAATTCCTGAAATTAAGTATGCAAATTAGTTAATTATAAAGTGTTCCTTAATCCTTTTTATACTTGACTTTGAAAAAAAAATTAAAAATAAAAAAAGAAAAGTATTTTTTATTATTATTTTTTCTTTAAGGGGTTACAGTACCTTTCTAACAAATTTCTTTAATTTAAGTGAAAAAGTTAATTCTTTGAAATATTTGTTTCTGCACTTGTTTAAAAATCAATAATTTATTTTCAAACATCAAAAATTTTGAACACTTTTTTTGAAAATTTGAAAAATGTAAGAAAATTTCAGTTTTTTTAAAACCCTAAGGCTTTTTTGTTTTTGCACTAATTTCAAAATTTCTTTTTGCGAAATGATCACAAGGAAAACCTCAACAAATCTGTGCATTCAATTTCTTATATTTTGATTAGAAAATATTTTGTGACCTTTTATGTAAAAAATTCTTAGAAAATTTTGTTCTTCGAGGTTTAACAAACTCTAAAATTTTTTGTAATTTATAAAACGCTTATTCAATGCACAGTTTTGTTAAATATATTATCTTGAGTGCAAAAAATATTGCTTTAAAGTTATATCTTTAATAGAAAAAATTCCTTAGCATTTCTAGTAACATAGAAACACTAAAAACTGATCACCGAGAAAAAGCACTTTAAAGTTTGGCTTTTCCATTAGAACACATAGCATGTATGCCCTAAAGTCACTCATAACTTTTTAAATAATTTAGTTAGAAGAATGCTGTTTTTTTCTGAGTGTTTTAAATAACTTTTACTTTTGAAATAAGCAATAAAATTTTTTTTTGTCTTTTTGTCATTTTTGAGGTACTGTAACCCCTTAAATCTGAGTTTGACTATAGCTATTCATCTTTTGTCTTAAGTATACATCACTACCTTACTTTCCCTTTAGTAACTAGTTTAATAGAGGATAGCATTCGCAGCAATTTTGCTTATAATTTTTTATGTAAACAATCTCGTTTAGTTGGACTTTAAACTATCAATGTAAATTTCAAGGGGAAAAATGTTTTCAATAAAATTACGATCACGGGTTTTGAAGCTTAATGTAACTTTTCCTTTAGTAATAAAATATATTCGGTATATTTTGAAATCCATTGTTTTTTGAACATGGAAAACTTGTTACATTCGCATTTATTAAAAAACGTGTGGCATTTATTTTTGTTGCAGTTGTATACTTCTAATATGTTGCCTCTTGTGAAATCTTTTTGGAAGGGGGGGGGGGGTGCTATAATTTTTTACTTTGCGGTAAGAAATCTGTATTACTCTTTTGACGGTAGAAAATACAATCTGACATTAATCACTCTTCTAGCCCGTTATCTCGTAAAAAAACATATTTTCTTACCGACGGGTGTTTACTGAAGAATTTCGTTTTGAAGAAAGATAAGTGCAATTACCTTGCGTTTTAATGAAGGCAAGTTTTCGAGACCTGAATGCTCTAAAAAAAACAGTAAACAATGTCCGGGGTCTGATTTCATTAGTTTCGTGATGTTTAGATAACAAATTATCCAGCTTATTGCCACGTGGTGACTATTTGGGGTTATTTTTAGTAAAAAGTAAATATAAGTGCGTGGAATTTTTGTGTTCGACGGTGTATTTGCGTCACACGAAGTAAAAACGCTGCGAATTCCTTTCGGAGCTGCTCATCTGGGATAAAAGTGTTTGCGTAAACAAACAGAAAAACAAGTTTGAAATAGGGTTAATATCTCACCCTCAGATGTTTTTATTGTATCGGAATGACATTTTGATCTTTCTTTTTGGATTGGATTTTTCGAGAGAAGACTCGGCCAATTTTTAGGAATTATAACATTATTTACGTTGCGTGTTTTGCATTTCTGACACAACTACGGGGGCGTGAAGGTAAGATCTTTCCAGAGTTTTTGATTACCTTAAATGCCATGCCTTTTATACATGAAAATAATTTTAAAATATTTAAAATATTCTGATTTTTTTTTATTTTAAGCTGTTGTGAGAAGGTATTATTTAATTTTCTGAAACATTTTTCAAAATAAATATTGCAATATGAACATTTTGTGGGCAATTTTTTCATTAAAGACTACTTCTCTTCTTTCCTCCTCGGTCATAATTGTCACACTTTATTTCCGGTTACCGGGTTAAATTCAACCCGGAGAAATATTTGACACTTTCGCTTTCATCGGCGCAGAGCTCTTGAAGTCTTATAAACGTAACTGATATGTGCTTTCTCCGGCACAATGGTCAAAGCGCTTGCATTGTTCTGTACGAACGCGGTAAGTTCGGGGCTCGGTCCTATCGTGTGTCATTAAAATAACTTACGAATTTGTGTAATACTGATTGGTAGTGGGAAAGCATGAACCTGAAAAAAGCATTAAATAAACGAAAACAATCGTCACTCGATATAACGACCACCTCCGTTCCACAGAAAAAGGTGTGTATACGAGTGGTCGCTATAAGATTTAGATTTTTTTAAAAATAGATGCGGCATGCATGCTCAGAACTTTCATTAAAATTGGCGATTTTTTAAAGATTTTAACTAAGTACTCATTTTTTTTTGGTGAAAAAAATATATTAGTGTAAAATACTGTAACAAAATATTAAACAAATTTTGAATTAGAAAATTTTCAAACGAAAAAACTTTGAAATAAAATATAAAAAATGATTTTCAAATCTGAAGACTTTCTGTGAGCTTGATTCGCCCTAAAATTATGAAATAAATTTCTTGATGAAAACGGTCAAAAATTTCAGTTGATCTAATTGTATCTTTTTATGCTGATTAATTATAAACAAGCAATAAAATTAAAATTAAAAAAATGAGCGAAGAAGTAGGCGGTATATAGCTTAGTATGAATAGCTTTAAATGTACCACCTATTTCGTCGCTCAGATTTTTAATTTAAATTTCATTTACTGCTTTAGCATATAAAGCGTAATCAGCATATAAAGATATAATTAGATCAACTGAATTTTTTGACTGTTGTCATCAAGAAATCATATATTTATTTTATTGCATACTTTTTAGTGCAAATTAAGCTGACAGAAATAGTCTTTAAACATAAAAAGCTTTTTTTATATTTTATCTGATTTTTCTGTATCTATAATTATATAATATCCACTTTAAGAAGAAAGGTCGTTGCGTTTGAAGTAAAACGATTGAAGCATTGACACAGAAAAGGTAGCAAGTCCAAAAAATGCCATCTGTTTGCTTACAATAACAGCTGTATCCAAATTCATGAAAATGATTGCTGATAAAATTCAGTCTTATTTATGAAATGTTTTAAAAGTATTTTTTTCATTAGCAAGCATTTTATATGGGTATAGCTTTGAAAAGTTTTATATTTCCTAAAAAGTTCGACATCTGTGACTTATTGCTTTTTTTGTGTGTTAACGCCTTAATTATTCTCCAATGTTTATCTTTTCAATGAAAAACTTTAACATTCACTGTATTTTCACCATGAAATGTAATAATATTTAGAATTTTACTCAGCTATTCAACCAAGAGAAGATAAATATACTCTTATAACGGGTGGACATACGAATGTTGCTTTCGAAAATAAGTTTTCTGAAATTTTCAATATTTTATGCGCATATAAATATTCTATGGCAAATTGTACTATGGCTTGAATCTTAAAGTTTTTGAAAATTCTGAATGTTCTAGTTCCCATTAACGAGAGTGGTCAGTAGTTCATTTAGGAAAGATTTGAACTTCGTTATTTTCTAGAGAGGAAAGGGCAATCTCTCAGTGTTAGGAGATTCAGTTTACGTTAAAATATCTCATGATTTGTTTAATACGATGGCCATTGATTGAAATTAAGAATCATGGCGAATAAGAACTATTGGAGTTATAACTTCAAGAGAAAATTACGATTGTCTTTAATGGTCTGCTTGAAGAGCAAAAATTGCAGAAATGTATTTCTGAAATATATTTTTACTTTGCTTCAAGTATTAGTGTTCTAATTGGAAATAAGGTTTTTGCTTAGTTGCACACATAAATATATTTTTGGCATAGTTCAAACTTGCCCACATCATTTTACATCATCACCATCGAACAGTTTTTATTGGCTTTCATGACCACGAGGTGCAACTGACAGCTCAAATAACTTCCCGTTGAAGTAGCAGCCATCATAACTTTGTTCTTAAATAGTAGTTTTGTGTGTAAAAATTTCTATGCTTCTTGATTGAGTGCATTTAACATTAAAGCAAGTAGAGCAAAACTTAGACTGCAATTACTATACTTAGTCATTAATGAATTACTTTAAACTTATGCAATTTTGTTCTTTTTATGTTCATATTAAGTGAATCTTTTTTTCAAAGCATGTAAAATTTCACCGAAGATATGCATTGTTTTTGTCTTGTCAGGTGGGATACGTTAATGTCATTACCAAACATGCTATTACCATCCAGTGCAAAAGCTACAAACACGTGCTTGGAATGATAGAGTGAGGACAAAATGACACTAAGTACATCATTTTTGATGTTTCAGCAGCTTGATTTTAATTAAGTTCATTTTTTTTAAACTATAAAAGTTTTACATTTAATACACCACCAGCTCGGTTATACTGAGTTACTAATTGGTTGAAATTATGCTCATTAGAAAAATTAGTTGATAATTATTTAAAATTCAATTTCAATACTTTTCATTATTTAGTGAATTTATTTTCATTTTCGATGATAAAAATTAAAAAAGTATTTATTAAGTACTCAATTGGTTCATCAATAAAAATTGAAGAAAACCATGAAAAAAGATTGCATAATGACGATTTTTGTCACATTTACAAATTTAATCCTTAATGTCTCTAAATTAATGAAGATGTTTATCGAACTTTTGCAATTTTTTGAAAATACATGTATTATTTTTCAAAAAATGCCAAATTGTGCACCTCGTGGGAAAAGTTGAAAAATTGAAAAGTTTGCATCGAAAATAAATGTTTTGTAAAATTGCCCACAAACACACAGCCTAACTCAAAAAAGCTCTTAAACATCTTACATCTAAAAATATTTATCATTTTTAATTAATGTTGGGAACTTTGAACCCTTTTTTTATTTTCCTCTTTTAAAGTTAAGCAAATCCACTCCTTTTCTGCGAATGCACCTTTTCCATTAAAACTACTTGCCTTCATGCTCGAAGCATAAAAACATATTTAAACTCGAATAAAACGATTTATTTTATTTCCGACAAAAAAATTCCAGTTCGAGAAATTGACGTTTTTTTTTTCTTATTATTTTAAGTGAGCTTCTGAGAAAACGCATTCAAGATGATTCTCCTTGATGCTCTTTTCCACGTATCAGCCGAGTGACAGAAAAGGAGAGAAAGTTTTTTCGCGATCGTTTTTTTTTTTTTTTTTTTCAAAAATTATACCTTTTGCTTTACGTTGAAGTTGGAAAAAAAATCTTGTTGGGTGATAATGATCCCTGACATCCCATTTTCTGAGAAAAAGCTATGTAAGTATTTTAAAATGTGCTACGAATTTCGAGATTTATTTTTTTTTTCTTTAGCGTTATCACCTATTGAAAGCTTCTAACACGCAAAAGTTAAACCATGCAATTTGCATTTTGTATATCGAATTAAATGAAGTGTATTTCTCGTCATCACTAGTTTCGTGTTCACTAACTCCCCCCCCCCCCCTCTTCTGAATTTTCAAGCGCTTGCTTTCACCAAAATCTAAGAATCTTGTTCAATTGCTGAATTCCAGGTAAGTGCTTATTCGTTTCAAGGAATTGTATAACTACATAGTTTTCTGATGTCCTATTGTCCGATTTAAAGAAAAAAGGATAATAAGGAGGAAAATGGAACACATTAAATGTTTTTAGAAATAATTTTGAAGAGATTTTTTGTTTTCTCGTGAAATTGATTATGTTCTGAATTTAAAGAAATATATATCAAGCAAGAGAAAAAATATGACTGTGTAAACATTAAAACACCGTTAGTTTAAACGTTTAGTTTTAATTTAGTTAAAAAATTATTAGTTAAAAAATAAACAAAAATAAAGTTCGGGAGCTTCCTTTTAACACCTGACTTGAATTTTAAAAAATATTTAAGCATTTATTCCCTAGTTTATAAATTTTCAAATTTTCCTTTTTCTTTTTAAGTTATTTTTTTGTAAACATCAGTGCTTTTAGTTCTTCCTCATTTTTAATAAAAAATAATATTTTCATAAAAAATGCATTTATGTTTCCGAAATGGATGTCAATGACCTTAATTAAGTCTTTCTCCTCCAATACCAATCAGTTCGTTTTGAAAAAAGAAGCGGGAAGAAACCTTTAAAAGGTACTCTTATTTATTTATTAGTTTAAAAGTTACTTGATAAAATAGCTTTATTATAGACATTTTATTTCAAATTAAAATAAATCATTTATATATTTTCAATACTATCGATGTTTACTAGCGCCAATTTATGTGCTTTTCTCAAGAAAAGTTGGGTGAGGGCGATAAGTGTCAGTCAACCTCTAGAGGGGGCGATGGGCTTCAAAAGGTTGAGAACTACTAATTTAGAACTCTTAGATAGGACTTAGAACTCGTCTTTTTTATTCAAAAAAAACAGCCCGTTACAGGGCCAGAAACAGAAGACAAGTCAGTCTTTGCACGAAAAATTTCTAGTTTTATAAGTTATAGAAGAAACTAATTGCCGCATATCTAGAAGTTCTTCAGCAATATTTCAAAGCATTATTCTTGTTACTCACAATTATGCTAAACTGCACATTGTCAGTTATGTCAGTTATCATTCAAAGTTAATAAGTACTTTCAATGTTGCTATTCAGACAATTTGTGTACTAACCTCCTTGCCTACGTTATCTATGGGACACATCACTTGTATTTCTATATAGAATTTTACCATATTTTGACGGCATTATATTTATACTTAAATATAAATTTATTATGAGTAATATTTTTAAGTTTTCCTCGAATATGAGTATATGGTTTTTAGAGTTTATCGAATTTCCTGAAAATGAAACTATACTCTCATTTTCGAAAAAAAAAAATAAGTCTTTGCGCGCCACTCTTAGTACTCCACCGTGCTGCCCTGTGAAACACATTACGCAGATTGGCTATCCCTGCTAGACAACAGAAGTCTGAAAGCGGGGATTTTTTTCGCGTGTAAACTTCTCTCGTCAAACAAAAAATTTTCAATTTCAAAGTCTTCTTCATTTAATTTCAAATTTAACGTACTGGAAATTTTGTTTCTCTCAGTTATGTTTTAAATAGTAATTTATATTTAATAACTAAGAGTACCGGTTGAGATATTTATAATTTTTGCTTTTAAGATTAGTGACTGATTGCTGATACATTAATGTAATTGAATTCGATTAATGAATAAACATTTAAGTTTCTCTGATTATTTAGTAAAATTGAAAGTAGATTTTAATTGATTCTTATCTGTAGCGTAGGAAAAGGAGGGTCTATAAGTCTCCTAACCATCTCCTACAGCTCGGAAAGAAATTCCTATAAAGAAAATTAAAATATCTCTAGTTTAAAACATGTTTTTCATCATGTAATCAATTTTGTGCTTGTATGTCTGTTTAGTTAAAATTATAATTAAATTGTGACAGTTTTCACTTACATTTCCATTAAGAAATTCCTTACTACGCCTATGCATCTTATCGATGAATTACCCAAGCGTCTAATAAATTATTACTATCTTATTTTTATTCCTAAATATGTTTTTAATTTTCTTTTTGGATTTAATACTAATGTGAATTCCAATGATTAAAGCCAGCACAGTAACTGTAAAAATATACTTTTTATCACTTTTATTATAATTTGCATACATTTATTAATAATTAATTAATATTTTTTATGACATAATTATATCTTTACATGAAAACGTACGCTCTCATGATCTAAAACGCTAAATCAATAAAGTATGTGCTAGTTCTTGCAACGAAGAGTAACATAGCTTGCTCTGTAACTTGTGATGCATTTTAATTCTTAGTGGAATTGAAAGAGCTTTAAAAACAGCGAACGAAACCATAAATATTCAATAAATTTCTAGCACTTTGTGAGTCATGACGAATTGGATATACAAAGAAATAGATCTTAATATTATCAGATATTTAAATAAACTAATTTATTATTCTGAACTACTTTTTGACTGTATACTTGAAACCTTCATATTTTCTTATTTAAACATGATATTAAATTGGATATCAAATTTCCTAAGAGTAGTTAAGTAGCGGCTGCATTTCGAAAGCAATTTGTAGTCAATATTTTTTTCTTAAAAAGTAGTTGTAGTTAACTACGTTTTTAATGGAGTAGATATAGTTAACTACAAAAAAAGGTAGTTTTTCCGACCACTGGTTGAGAGTTTCCATTTTTTTAAAAGTTCTATTTATAAATGATTCATCCAATTAATATTAGTACTTCATTTTGGCAACCAATACAATTTCTTAAGGCTCTGTTAGAAAGTGGAGCAATTTTTCCGAAGAATTTCCTCAACATTTGTGTGCAATATCTAGACTTCTTTTTTTTTAAGGTTAAATCTATAAGATCTATTGCGGTTTCGCCCAGCTCTGTAAGTCCAATTGCACGCTACGGTTGTGAAAAGATACAAGTTTTCGTTTCCATAGCGACGCAAAATGGTGCTAAGTTTCGGTTAGATGACGCAACTTCATTCATTCCGCGAAAATATTGAACAGATTCGTTATTCAAGTGGTCTCATTTTCTCGAAATTTACTCAGCGCGGATGGAATTTCTTTCGAAATGGCTTTGTTAGCCGCATGGGTGTTTGCTGAAATTTAGTTAGTGGGATTGATACTCAGTGGCGTAGACGGGAGGGGGGGGAGTCCATGGTGTCTGGACCTTCTCCAAAATAAGAAACTTCAAAAATGAAACTTTCTACTTTGTCACACAAAATTTTTCTACGTAATGTTACAAGTTGAACTTATGTGCTTTCAACTATGTGTGGACAGCGTTATGCAAAAAGGAGTTATACCGCAAAAAATTGAAAAATGAGTTATTCACATAGGTAGGTTAGTAACTTGTAAACTTTGGTACGCAAAACTGATTTGAGCTAAATTCTGTATTTCTATGTCAACGGTGAATAAAATGTCAACCACTTCCAAGAAATTAAGCATGGTTAGGGAGCATTGAACTCAATTTACTCAAAACTGCTGTTTGGTGGGTTAATCCATCTTTTTTACAACACCGTCCATATGTGTGTAGATATTGAACCCCCTCCGAAATTGAATCCTAGCAACGCCACTGTTGACACTACTTAGAGCCAGACCATGCCGTTTTCCAGTTTCATAAGTTTTCCAATTTCATCTTTTTGCTCATAACTTTCATAATTTATTTTTATATTGTAATATTTCCAACACTATCACTTTTTAATGCTCCAGATGCTAGATTTCTCGCATATTTTTAAAGTACGATTTCGGTCGTTTTTAAAGTTAACAGTGGTGCTTTCTAGGTCTAATAACCCTTAACTGGAGAGGTGGTTTTTTTTTTTTGTAACCTAAATGTTGAGTTGGGGACTAAAAATTTTCATTTATTATTTATTCCAAATGCCAAATCTTATACAAAATAATAGTTTTTGCTGAACTATTTGATGAAATAAGCTTCTTCTCTTAGTATGAGTATTTCGCTCATTGCGCGAGTTCTGGAGGGTAAGAAATGCAAAAAACACTGGCAACAATCTCGTGTTTGTGTTACGAAGTACATATAACACAAGCAATGTTCGTGTTTGAAGAAGAATAAATAACATTGGCGGAGATCTCGTGTTTATAAAGCTTAATAAAGTTCAATAAAGCTTTCTACTCACATTGTTTTTCGTAGTAGCTAAGTAATTACAGTGAGAATCTAATTAGCGCTCAAATTAAATATTGATACAAAAATGATCTGAGGTCAGTCGATTTTCTGGAAAGATAAATCCATCGAGATGAGCGACAAAATAACCTAATGACATTAAAATCAAATAGCATTGGATTGCTCTATAAAGGGAGAAACAAAAAGATATTTCCTGTTGTAAACCACAGAAAGGTCAACATTTTCCTCCCAGCCATGGATTAGTTTTCTCATTTGGAATTAGTTTTTCTTTCGTCAGTCTCCTAGACATGACGTTTGAGGGCAATTACCGAGTCAACATTCCGAATATAAACGAAGGCTTCATGTCTTCTACCTACATAACCACTACTTTAAGTTCCATTGTTTTTATGCCCTTTTCTTTTACCATGCCCTTTTCTTTATATAATAATTCTGCGGTTTTGCTAAACTTGTGTTTGTTGCGGTTTACAAGTTTACAACCATCAGTTGAAAGGTCCGAAAAGAACTGTATCGAGTTTGAAGCATATAATTAAAGCTCGAAAATTGCAGGAAGCTCGACTGTAAGGTGCATTTGCATACAATGTTCGGTGTGTTAGAAATTTCTGCTGACCTTGTCCTTCTCAAAAATGAATGCATGAATTGATTTAATGTAGGTTACATAATTTAGTGATTTTTAGTCGACAGTGGAATGTTTCACCCTGACAAACATTAATTTACTAGAATTTCTTTAATCAAAAAGTAGAGCTTGGTTAAATCTGTCTAAATAACTCTGAGTTTTGTAAAAGCTCTTCATTACTTACAGTGAGCTTTCATGAATGTAACCTGAAACGTTGAGGATATCTTTCAGCCATGCCGCCTACAAAACTGAAAATTAAAAATATAAAAGAAAACTAAGGGAAAAAATAGTATGAAGGAATGCTTAGTGGATAGTGAAAACATATCGCTTGGAAGCAAAATTAAATAATTAAATGTTGAACAGTGCAACTCAAAAAATAATGTTGAAAAGCTCGGGGAAATGTGCTGATCTTTTCTCCTCAATGAGTTTTGAAAAAATCAATTGATGAAAAAAATGAAAAATAAAATTTCGAACGATCTGAGTTAGGAGAGACAACTTTTACATGTTTTTTTTTGACAAAAAATTTTTTAGTTTATTTTTAATAGTTAAACAGCTTGATATTAAGCTCTACGAGAAAATGACACTCTTACCTATATGCTTTAACAGGGCAGCGGAACTTGCTTCGAATTAACTTGATCAGAAAGAGAGTTTAAAAAAAAAATATTGTTAAAAAATATCCTTAAAATCAACAAACCCGATAACTTGTTTTCTACACACATGTCACACATTATAAACTTATAATGTGTGACATGTGTAGAAAAGAAGTTATCGGGTTTGTTGATTTTAAGGATATTTTTTCAACAATACATTTTTTTTTTTTAACTTCGTCGCGTATGGAAGAAATTTAAATCATTTCATCTAAAACACCACTAACACTAAAAGAAGTGTTTTAATATTATTGAATCATTTTTAACTTCCGACGCAACAATGAAGGGTGTTATTAGTTTGACGTGTCTGTGTATCTGTCTATGATACTCTACCGCTTAAACGGGGAGAATGATTTTGAAAAACAAAATTTTGTTTAAAATAAGAGTCGAGAGTGTTCTTAGCTAGGTCGCATCTTCGGATGACAGTAATTAACGAAGCTTTTAATTAAAAGCCTTTAAAACGTTTTTCGCTATTTTTGAAGTGAAAACATGCTTGAACATATGAAACGATAAAACCAAAAGAAAGATGAAATTTTTCTGCCTCTAATAAAATATGTTTGGAGCTTCCATGTTACATAGAACTTGAATTATAACGTTTTTTAGCAGACGCGGCTGAACCTTTAATCACTCGATTAAAAACTGATGTCATCGTTGGCAGGCAAGGAAAAAAGAAAACTCAATGATTTAAAATGTTTATCTGTTGCCAGTTTCTCTTTATTAATTAAAATACTTGTAATTGATTGTAGTATAAGGATTTTATAAAAGGGTTTTCCATTTTCCCTCTTTATTCTGCCTTTGCGACGAGCAAATTTCACTAATAAGGGTTATTTTCTTTTTCTGTGTTTACCATGGTCCTCTAGAAAACAATTAAATATATTTAAATTTAAAACGCTTTGTGCCCCGTGAAATTCATCTTAATGTGAGGTCTGCAAGCAGGATCGGGGGGAGGGGGTTAATTCTTAGTTTAATCTTAGTACTTATTTGTTCTATGTATTTCCTCTAAATAATTGAACTCGCATAACCATTACTAATTTTTAGTGTACCAATAACTAAGCAAGTGTTACCATAGTTGGTCTAACTAGTGCACTTATATTTATTGCAAAAATAAGCATAAATCATAGTTGAACATAAATGAAAATTCACAGTTGTAAAGGGGCAATTTCCAAGTGCTAACAACACCGTTATAGTTAATTTTTTACATTAGCTAGAACTTTAACACTAAACTAGCCTCCAACTAGTCATACCACCTCATCAACAATAATAATAAAATAATTTGGAAACAAAATATTTTTAATAAAATATATAGAGTACCGAATTACTGACTTTTCAAAATGAATAATTATGAGTAATTTAAATTTAAAAAAATATAATTAAAAAATATATATATTTCTTATTAATCTTCAGAACTGTATTTGAATTTTTTAAAAAAACGGGCAATTAAAATTATTCACAGTCTAAGCTGAGAGAAAGATTTCACCGGTGCTCGGAAATCGGTGTTACGGTGCAGAAAAGGGTTGTTTAGTTCATGGTGATTTTTTGTTATTGCAACGTATTTCAGTTTTAAATTTTGCAAAAGCAATATTTCCCTTGACAGCGAGTTACTTTCACTTCTTTTCTCGTGCAATAACTTGCAAAAACGAAATCGAATAAGCATATAAAAATTGGCTCATTTCTAAGACGTTCAGAACTGTTTCTCTGAGGCTCTGTCCCTTTAGACATTTCCTCATTTTTTAGACAATGAAAATGAAAGGGAATCTTCAGGTCAAACTTTACTTAAACGTATTTATTTAAAAGCATCAAGAGAAAAGCAGCAGGGGTTGGGAACGTTCGGGAGAACTAACACAGGTGAGAATGAAAGAAGATTTCACTTGTATGATAGCGTAAATAGCTTAGTGTTGAAGGGTTGAATGACTGCCTTGATTATTTCTGTTTGCATTGAAATCTTCCATCAAGATTTTGAAGAGAAGTTGTAGTCACTTTCTTAACTTTCTCATTTTAAGAAAGATATATATTTGGATGGGTCGGAAAAGGATAGTTTTATAAACAACTTCTAATGGCAAAAAAATTTAAAAATACATAAATACGTATGTCTTTAGAACGCCAGTGGGCTTCAAAGGTTTTTTTTTAAAGGGGTAAAATTTGGTCAGTTTTCAGTGTTTTGTAAGAATACAAATATTTTAATTTTTTAAATATAATTCAAATTCTTCCCTTTAACATCGTTTTCGCTTACCATTTAAATTGACATTCCTTTACACTAAAATAAACAAAAAGACTTTGTTGGCTTTTTCTGTATGTTGCATTTTGTCTGCTTTTATTGTCCAGGCATATTTTTTGCAGTAAATGTACACTATGCAAATGTTTGCTGAAAACGTAATAAATTTTTTTACATTACATGCTCAGGACCCAGCACAAGGAGGTGACTGTACTTTGTGTTCCACCCTATCCCTCGCATCCATCCAACCAAGAAGAATAGCTATTTACAGGACTTATACATATTTTAAATATAATTACTCGTTCATTGCAATTACTTTTCTGAACCTTATAACGAAATCTCATAGTAAAAATATCCCAAAATAATATCCAACCAATGCTCAGTAAATTATCTAAATGTTCATAACAAATAAATTTTTTTCAGATTCAATCCAGGCGCAATAGTCAAATTTGGAAACCTATCAAACTAATCACTTGAAAACTTTACTTCCTATACTTCCATTTTATTTTTGTTTTTTGAATGGGGCAATTCATTTACACTTATTACTGCATCGATCTACTCAACTCTTAATCTCTGAACATTTTTCTACGAAATTATAAAGTTTAAGTAAGCGTTAGTTAACAAACTAGCATTTTCATTGTTATCAAGAAAAATTACAATATCTACCCAATCGAGAATACTACATATGTTTTTTGAGGTTACAAATAATCTTTTTTTTCAACGACAAAACGTTTTGTACTTTCAGACGACAAGCCAATGTGCCAGATTGTTACGAATGTTTGTCAAACGCTATTTTATGAATTTTGGTTTGCCTTTCTCGCTTTGACCCTTTCAAGATATCTTAATAGTAGTAGCTCTTTCTTGTTTTTGATTTTGTTTCCGATTTTGTAACTGTCAAATTCAAAGCAAGGGTGCAAGTTACCGTCTAAAACAATCAGCCTTCAATGTTTGGTATTAGTTCCTAAGAAGATGCTAAGTTCAAAAATTCAGTGGATATTTTCCCAGATTATATTTACGTCAATTTACATGTGCCTCTTTGCCAACGCGTAGGCAAACTCTTCTTTCTTGAGATAACTACACGATTCAATACTATCCTGTGCATTTTTTCTTGATACAAAAGGATTGTGAATATTTTTTTTACTTAATTTCGCTCTAAAATAACTGCTATGAGTAGAAACTTCGACTATGCATCATTAATATCATCTGATGCGGTTTCATTATTATTATTAATTATTATCATTATAATTATTTTTAAAAAGGCCAGTAATGTTGCAATGGTTGTTAAATAATTTATCATGTACAATCGTTTTCCTGCATCAAATGGACATAAGCAACTAAACAAGCATCTTTAGTTACTTCAATTATGACAGATTTTGAGTGCGCATTCAGGAAACTAATGGATCGTAAAACTATTCTGATACACTATTGATTCTGGTATCAAAGGAATCATCAGCTTTCTGTATTTATTACAGCTAATTTACTTATAATTTCAAAATGTTATTCAAGTATATACCGATATTTACTGACTGAGCTAGCTTCTTACTATAGGTGTAGCAATATGCATTTTGTGATTTTGTTAGAAACTGTGAAAGTTGTGAAAAGTGACTTTGGTGAACTATTTAACGAGACTAAGAAAGTTAAGAATACTTTTCCTTCCTTTTTCTGCTAGAATCGATAAAAACTTTTTACAGCAAGAACATAAAAGTACTTACTGAAAACAGTCAGTACAACAATTTCTGCACTTTTCAGTAGGTATTTCAAAAACAGATTAGTTTTCAACACCTTGATATAAAAACCTCCTCTAGAATTCGGGACATTTGTGCGAAAAAAGTTTGCGAAAGTTAACATTGTCATTCTGTTAACAATGCAAATCCTTTTTACCCCCCTTTTTTCACTCTAATAAAAATGGACAACGTTCTTGAAAAATTACTTCAAAGCTATATTAGTTCTGCTATTGATAGAATCTATAAAAGCAAATTAAAGACAGATTTTGCTTATGTGAAAGGCATTACTTTTACGGTCATATTTTTTTTCTATTAGCCGCGTATTTTGCTAAAAGAGATAAAGAGAGACGTTTGGCATTTTATTAATATCTTCTAAGATTGTACTAACTGCAAAAAAAAAAAAAAAAAATGTATATAACTACTGTAAGTAAAGTATGACATTTCAACTTAGTTTTTCTTTCTTTTTGTGCAAATTTTGTGCGATCCTAGCAACGGGATGTCTTTTTTTAAACACTGAGGGCAATACTACACGTAATTGACTAACGTTCGCAAAGAAAAACACAAAGTATTTTGTAGCATTCAACAGAATATATAAAGTACTTGAAAAATCTTTTCAACTGACTAATTCTTTTCTTATGCTGAATTTAATGCCACTATTGAATTCTCAAAACACATTTTGGATAATTTTAAAAAATGTATTTAAAAACATATCTACTGTAGGTTGCATTAATATCAGTCAAGTGCCATGTTTTTTTTTTTTTCTTCTTAAAATTGTCATCCAAAATGTATTTCGTAAATTCAATTATAAAAGAAAATTAAGAATGAAAAAAACAGAAAAGATTTTTTTAATGTAAATTTTGCCTATTGAATGTCAGACAACTACCCGTTCAACTGCCCATGAAATTTGTCCTACAACGCAATATTAATTTTGCGGTTCTCAATTTTTTCGATCTCATTTACTGATGACATCAGTAGAAGAAAACATCTGCAGTGATGTTTTTAAAGATTACACATGATGACTAAACTTCGAAAACTCTCCTTCGAGGAATTTGAGTTATAGCAGGTTGAGGTAAATCAATGTTTAAAAAACGTCTTCATTCCTGTAGATCTGGACTGAATTCAAATCTCCGCTTCCTGCCTAGTATTAGGTAGCGCGCAAAAGTTACGTTTCTCCAGTGAGGTAGCATCTTATTCAAGGCCCAGAATGAATGAAAATCCGAGCTGGATCCATTGAGTCTCTGGAGCCAACTGCTGGCGACGATGATTCAAGTCGCATTCTCCAAATATTACTCTTTCTTGAATTTGTATCTCGTCTATTTAAAGCTCTTCATTATTAATACTCAGGTGCGACGGACGAGCGTGTTTTCATTACAAGGTGAAAGCGAGCCACAAAAAGCTCCCAATGCAATATTTACGAGCGCTGTGTCCGGTCACGAGCTAAATTTAACTCGCTGTTGCCGAGTTTAGATATCTCTTTTCTATTTACATTTTTCGGCAAATTTTTTAAAGCTTCCGGAAGTGCCAAACATACTAGCGGGTTCTTTTTTTGGTGGAGTTTTTTCTTTACATAACATCCTGAGCTTTTCACGCTTCGCAAAGAAGCGCCCACATTTTTTCGCTCCTTTTACACGTTTGGGACGTGGGAAGGGCTCACCACTGCCGTTTTCGACGCTCTTTCTGCATTGGATGCTCATTATTTTCACAAAATCAATTGAGTCTTTGCAAAACGGTTTAAATGTCCGTGTCAAGTGAAAGATTCTTTTTATTTAAGCAACAGATACTGTAGAGAACCGTCTAGTTTATTTGATTTTCTAAGGCCGAAAGATATTCTGCGTACCGAGTGCGCAAGACGAGTTTTGTCAAACTTGACATATGATTGTACACACATCAAACCATCGATATTCACTACGAAATTGAGAGTCACATCCCAAAGTGTGTTAATACTTCATTCGCTGTCGTGAATTGGGCAACGTTACACTTGGCTACCACTTAACCCATTTGCATCATAAATGCATATACGCGAGCATTTTGCCCAGTAACTTCCACTTGCGCGCTTTCTTCAAGTAACTTTTGGGCAAAATAAAAAGTGGTGATAAGAACAAATTTTTCCCTTTTATGTATGATACAAATGGGTTAAGCATCTATTTTTGAGTTTTTATAATAAACGTATTTCCAAAAAATCTTTTGAACAACCTGTAAATTCGCTTTGCAGATAGTTTGTCTATGAATCTTAAACGTTTGAAAATAGCAGTTTAAAAATTATCCTTGCCATCCGAAAAATATAGACCCAGGCTATACTTTTTCTTCAAAGTGGAAATTCTTTACGTTTTGCAAGTTTAATTTTTATTACCTGCGATATCCACTAATTTATTTCACAGAAAGTTCGGGAAAGATTTGAAAAATCAAAGAAATCACACTCACCTGAACTGCCGTACCGGAACAGAGTGTGGAAGAACACTTAGAAGATGTTCTTCCAATTACTTATGGTGCAGTGTAGACTGACAGGTGTTTTTGCTATGACTCAGTAGAACTACCCATGCTGTCAAATTTAATTTATAACTGTCGAAATTCCAGATATTTTTGCAAAACTATTTCAATTTGTTTTGTTTAACTCAATTACACTGTTAAAAATTCAGGAAACTTCTATGGTAAATATTACTGTAAAATGCTGCATTTACAGTAACGAAAATATTTACAGTAAATTGTACCATAAAAAAGAAACGATTATAGCGCCAGTTGATAAGCCCCGTGACTTACTGCACCTAATACTCAATTTCTGTTCGCCATGTGTGGTCTATTCGGTACAGTGGATAGGGAAGCTAAGTGCGATAACCGCGTCTCGGGTTCGATCCAAGCTGCTCGCATGTTGAGTTTTTTAACTCTACTTTTCTCTACCGTAAAATTTTACAGTAAAATTGGAGTTTACGGTGAAAGTTACTGGCAACATGGATGCCAGTAACTTTTACCGTAAAATTTCAGGAAAATTTTTAACAGTGTACATCAATAAACTGGTAGATTTGGGATTCAATTCTCTCCACCGCATCCCGCATCTATCGGAAATATTAACAGTTCATTGATTTTCTTCTATAGAGAATAAGAAAGTAGTACCATGTGCATCTAAACCTACACATTTAGTATTTACTTCATGCCAAGTATAACTAATTTTAGGCATTGTTTGGCTGGCTGATTTCGGGTACGAGGGTTTTTAGAAAGGTTTCCGACCATTTTCGTAATGTGTGAAAATATGATGGATACAGGTCAAGAGCGTTTGCATAACTTAACCAGGAACCTTGGCTCTTACGCTTGAATAGATGCATGCATGGATAATAGTAAGTATATTAATAATAGAATTTATTTGGCAAGACTAATTTGTATATTGTTAATCTTGCTATGACACTACATGTTCCTACCATAATACATCGATGATAAATCAGTCTAAAATATCATGCTCAATCTGCTCATCTCTCTATCTTGTACATAATTAATTTTTTTCTTCATGTAATTCAAAGTAAAACACAAAACCGACAAAAAATTAAGGCTTCTTGCACGGAGCTCTGCAAACGTAATCAGTATGTCTGTCTGAAGCTTGATAATAACTGTAATGTTTTAAGAATATAAATATTTCAACAATATAACAATTTCTTTACATAGAACATTTTTATAAAAATAATCAATTTCACATTCGTAGTATGTTATGGCTAATAGCTTACTGGCTATTTCCCTCCACTAAAATTTGAACCATATTTAAAATAATATATAGAATTTAACGAACCGTTTATTTATTTTTCTAACAATGACAGCTGCTGCTGATTATTTTCTGTATTCAAAATAAACATCTACCAATAGTCAACAGAAAGATTACAAAGAAATCTTTTTTTTTTCTTTTGGCAACGCAAAAAATCATTAATTTACCCATTTCACAACTCATGCCATTCAACACCTTATGACCATATTTATATTTGTTCGAAATTTTCCATGAGAAATGTTATTTCATAAATATTAAGTTTACTTTGAGAGATTTTAAGCAAACATATTTCTCGAAAAAGCTTAAAAAAAACGTTTTTTTTTTTTCTTTTGGAGAAGGAGGAAAGTTTAGAAATTTGTTGACTATGGTAATTTCTAAAATAAATTTTAAATTTTCCCATTTTGAATAGACTATCAACCCTTTAAATTTAACGTTTTTCCTTTTTACGCTCTAGTTCTACAAAGACAGATTTTTTTTTTTTTTTTCCAAATAGCAAACGCATTAATAATATTGTAATGTCCGGGATTCTGAAAATTAATCGTCTTCACTTTGATTCTCTTTTCGGTTTATCTGATAACCATTTTCCAATACAATCAACTAGCTTTTTACAATTGACAGCTTTCTTCAAACTGGGTGCTCTTCGCAGAAACTTGTGTAGGAGTACAGAAAAAGGAATGAATGCATAGCGTAGTGGAATCCCTTTTTCTTCGATTATGTCATTATCTTCCAAGTAGTTTCAATTCAATCATTAAGCCCACGCAAAATTATCGGAACAAAAAAGTGTCGGAATCCTCTCCTTTTTTTTTTTAACCCAGATTTGCGTGACACTTTAATTACAGGGAATCACGCAAACGTGCTTGCTGGTTAATATCTCTGTGCGAAGTTTCCATCGCAGAATGATTTGTCTCAGAACCTTTTAAAGCTTCTTGCAATGTGAGCGTTTTTTTTTTTTTTTTTTTTATTTAAATGTTCCTAGAAATCGGGGATAAATTGAAAACTGTGACTTGTTTCCAATAAAAACTTCTGAAGAAGCAGTTTTATTCAAATTGTTAGGTTTTTTTAAAAAATAAATATGAAGGTTTGGATGAAATACCAGGAAATTATTTTTGAAGTAAAAAATGTTTTAATAACAACACGTAACAACAGTAAACTCTCACAAATCCGGATTACAAAAATCTGGACAGATAATCGGTATTTTATTTTTTTAAGAAATAATCGGTATAACCCACGCGATTTGACCTCATTGCATTTAAGTGACATGTATTCTGTACCTTTTGGCACACCGTTTTTCAGGAAAAAAAAAAATGACGTCGATTTTGATTCCGCCTTCCGCCACATTTATCCAGCTTTTTGAGCTTACTGGTAGAAAAGGTTTCTTTAGCGTATAAGGATGGTGGTTTTAATGGAAGTCTTTCATGCGAATTCATATACACCCCAATTTAAAAAAAACTATCTAATAACAGTTAATAAATTATCTTAACTATATTTTAAAAATGAAGATGACTGTCACAGATGCATCTCCTTATTCTTCGCTCCATTTACCCTGTCATCTGTTACAGTTTTGAAAAACGAACAATCCAAAGCCATTGCCCAGTGTCGTTGCTCTAAACAGACATATAAATCATTACCTCGAAAAGAGGATTTAAACACTTATTTATTTTAGTCATTTTTCTTATTCCAAAACTTTTTGTAAACTTCTTCAAAGTGAGAAAATTTAATTATGGCATTTTTTTTTTTCTTTTCCCCTCTATAGTTTCGCGTAAACTTCAGTCAATGTAGTCTACGTAAACAGCGATAGTATTTTTTTTCCCGCAGAAAATTTCAATTTTGCTTTTTTAAAGCACCATTACTAGGAGTTAAAGTTTTTATTTTTTATTTCTTAGTCTATCGAAACATTAGCATAGTTTGCAAATGCGAGTGGTATTTGAAATTTCTTTGGCTTAAAAAAAGTGACAGGGCATTAAACTGTGGAACTACGTATAAATTGTATCCACATTTACTTAAACTGTCTTTAATTTATTATTCATAAAAAATTGTTTTCAATTCTCATGCGCGTAGAATGATAAACAGTTTACATTGGCTTAGGGGTGATACTGCTTGATAAACAGTTTGTTTTATTTTATTGGTGAAATTTAGAGATAGAGTAAAATATATATGTTTACAGTCAATTTCATCAGTGATTTTCGCGTGTAACTCGCGTTTTATGAACTATAATTTATCAATATTGAATTAAGAAGTTTCTTTCAAAGTGCAAAAACGCGTCCCATTATTTTTAAACGTATCAAACAGAAACAAGTAAACCGCAATGTTTTTTTTTTTTTCCTTTGAATAATCTTTTTCATTCCTTCTAATTTATTTATTTATTTGCTATTTTTTGCGCGTGAGACGAAAATTGCGCTAAGGGATCAAAGGAGAGGTACGAAGGAAAAACCCTGCTGCGTAATAAGGGATCGACTACTGTAAAGGCCTTTAATTTCGCGGGCCGTAATTTTCGCGAAAATGAATATATCGGTGATTTCGCGGGCCGAAAATTTCGCGAATTTTGCCTGTACAGAACCGAAAGTTGAAAAAGTCCAAAGTATGTCTTTCGCATAAAGCATTTTAAGATTCAAGATTGATTATTCAAGAAATAGCCAATCAAGTATGAGCTGCCTTCTGTTACTTATATTCGAGAAATATAGTTGTATATTATTCAAGAAATAGTTTTGTCAAGAGGAGGCTTGTAACTGTGCAATAAAACATAAAATTTTGGGGTAAGTGAAACATTTCTGATTTTTTATTATTATTTGAGGCGGGGAAAAAAAATTCGCGAGGCCTAAATTTTCGCGATTACGAAGGGCTCGCGAAAATCGCGAAAATTAAGGCCTCGCGAATAAAAAGGCCTTTACTATTAGGGCAGGCAATCACACAGAATGACGTTGCCTTTTTTTTTTTTTTTTTTGCTGTAGGAATCTTCGAAGTCCTTCTGTCATGATGGATAACTCTTGGAGCAGGAAAGCGTACCTAATGAAAGGATGTTTTATTCAGAGCAATTACAACAGCCTCCAGCATCCCCAGGCCCGGCATTTAAAGGGGTCAGAGGGGGTCAATTGCCCCCCCCCTACCCGCTTTAGGAAATCAATGCACTTGCATAAAAGTGGGCATGGTTTTGGCTGGTTTTTATTATGATTAAGTGCACACACCCTTGCCTTTCTTATCTGTTACTTATATAGGCCTTACGTCAAGATGAGAATCCATGGATATTGGAAAGGATCGCTCGCCAAGTAGATGGAACACCTTGTGGTAGAAAAGTGATTCTTTTTTGATGGGAATCGCTCATAGTAATGAGCTTGCTATCGGTTCGTTTTCCTCGATTCTACCGGGGATTTTAGTTTTGAAATAGTAGTCCCAATGAAACATTTCTTTTTGAAACAATTTGTTTCGAAAATTTGTGTCTTCTAAATAACTGTTGCAAATAATTCACGAACAGATAATAGGTTTCGTATCTTCCTAATCTGTTACTAATTCTTAATTCGGCATTATGAAAAATATCAAAATATATACTTTTCTCTTCAACGAAAAATTTACTTTATTTATAACGGATAGTCAGTTTAAAGCGATTAGCTTTTAACTTTTGCCTGATTCTACTATGCTTGCAGTTGAAAGTTTTATAACTATGTTGACATCTAGTTTTAACTTATTGGTTTGCCAGTAATTTTATTAGTTAAAATGCTGTTTATTTTTATCTTTATTTTTTTGATTATTCTCTTTGAAACGGGAAATGCAAGTAAGAATTCGGTCACCAAAAAGCGGCACCAGTAAAGGGATCACCAAATGGCGGCGGTGCGAAGTTCAAGGGAAAATCATTTTCTTCTTTGATGTACAGTAGGGTGATTTATCTAGTTGGCGAGCGACGAGCTGGCGTTTCCAATGGCTATGTGAGAAACACTTATTTTTTTAACTCAGTGGACTATGTTTGCCTTGTAGAGTAGCTAAACATGTGAAATCATATCTTTTTGCATGCAGTATTTTTTCGGTAATTGCATTATAAACTATTCTTCAATAGTCCAAATTGCCAATTTTCAACAAATTGTGCTTCACGACATTTACAAATTATTCGATGAAAAAAAAAATGAATAAAATGCTATGAAAAAAAAATATTTTTTTTTTTTTTGAAGCAGCCTTATATTTTTAAAAATATATACATTTAGGGTTATTGTTAGCATATAGGCGAAAAATTAATTTTATATTTTTATAAGTTTCACCCCTTATTTCTTTTTTTTTTTTGGAGGGGGGAAGGGCAGTAAGTAACTGGAAAAAAAAATTGCTTAAAATTGTAATAACACGTGCCTGAAAATCGCGTGAAAAATTAAATAAAATAGTCAAATTCATCAATATTTGTAATAGCAGTTTTCATTTATATTTCAATAAAAACATATTTTATAGTAGTAATTTTTAAATCACAAGGACTGGAATTACTTAAACACAAAATTCATACGTTATTACAGCATACGAGAGGGTTACCGCCCCGGAAAGCTGTCAATCCCCGTCCCTTGAAACTGTTCGCATTGCCTCGCAATCTGAACTCGAAGTTCTTTCGTTCCCCACATATCAATAAATTTAAAACTATATTTTGATGCATATTTGGCATAATTAGTTTATTATGGGATTATTTTGAAGGAAGCAGATTTTTTTTTTTAAATAGTCACATATACAGCCTTTGCGGCACCATTTAAAATTGTGGGAATGACTTAAGTTTTTTTCTGATATTAGTTTTCTCTTTCTATCTAAGTAAAAAATGGGCGGATAAAATTTAAGAAAAAGCAAAGTTGAAAAATAAGGACCACCCTAATAAAAAAAAATATATAACAATATATTTATCAACAAATATATAACAATATAGAATAGAACAAGTTTATATATTTGTACTAATATCCAGTATGCAGACAGGGGAATGAAGGAGTTAAAACCTCCACCCCAAGAGCCTTTGCTTTTAAGTCATATCGCCAATCCTAGTATGTTAATGTATAATGTATGTGAGGACTAGTATGAGCCAAACTTTCTCCCAGGAAGAAAATTGTGGTTACATCACCGCTTGGAACATACGCAAAACTTCTTTCTTTTCTTAAGTCCTCATTTTTAAGATGAGAGAAGAACTCCGTTCTCCCTCTACATGTGGATTACTTTATACCCTCAGGAGGAAGGATTCCAAAATATTGCTATTCACTCTAGAAAATGACTAGGACCGGACAAAGATAGAAGAATATTTCATAAAATATGAAAGTATAATTGAAGTAATTTAAATCGTTACAAAAGTCAAAACTACGAAATTTGTTAATGAAAATTACGAATTTTATGACGTGCCGGCAAAAAGTAGGATTATTGTTCTTGATTATATGTTGTCAATGAAGTGTATTGGTAAGTTTAAATCTTATCTTTTTTTTCTTGCTTTTATCACTTATTCTGCTTTTATGTATTAGCAGAAAAAATGTGTAAAACAACAAATATATTTTAGAGATGTGTGCTCGAAGTAATTTCAAAATCTAGTGCAAAACGTCCTTAAAAATTTACTCGTGAATAAAGGTTACGTGAAAAGTACTGTTTACCGATTCACCTGGTATAGTGCTCATCTGGTAAGTTGATCTCCGACGTAAACAATGTTTCCCTCTTTGTCCAGTAATAAGAAAGGGTATAATGGCACTAAATTGAGTCGGATTACTTTCGTAGTCATTTGCAGAAGTATTCCATCTCAAAAACACGGTAATTACCCGAAAAAGAAGGAAACATGGTAAATGTCGGTTCATGATCATGGTCAATGTTTCCCTCTTTATCGGGTAATAAGAAATGGTAATGGCACTAAATTGAGTCGGGTTACTTTCGTATTCATTTGCAGAAGTATTCCATCTCAAAACCACGGTAATTACCCGAAAAGAAAGGAAATATGATAAATGTCGGTCCATGGTCATGGTCAATGTTTCCCTCTTTATCGGGTAATAAGAAAGGGTAATGGCACTAAATTGAGTCGGGTAACTTTCGTAGTCATTTGCAGAAGTGTTCCATCTCAAAACCACGGTAATTACCCGAAAAAGAAGGAAACATGGTAAATGTCGGTCCATGGTCATGGTCAATGTTTCCCTCTTTATCGGATATCGGGTAATTTCGTAGTCATTTTGCAGAAGCATTCCATCTCCAAATTCACGGTAATGACCCTTTCCAGTAACCCGAAAAAGAGGGAAACATTGTCAATGCCGGAGGTCAACTTACCAGAGGAGCATTCTAAGCTAAACATATTATGTACTCAATAAATCCTTCTTTCTTTTGTCCGGTAAACGGAGCCTTCACGAGCCGTTTGTCACATGCTTAACGAACCGTCACGGTAGTAACTTATTTTAAAGCAGTGTACGTGAATTAAGAAGGTAATATTTCTAGAGAACTTTCTTAGTATAATTATCCATAGAGCTTACTTCGAAACTTAATATGCGAAAATGATTTTATAACGTCACTGTAAAAAATGAATGTTGTTTTTACAGTATAAATACAGCTAATTTTATAGTAAAAAACAGTAAAAATTGCTAATTTTACAATAATAAACTTTCAAATTGCTCACTTTACAGTACTAAACAGTAAAATTGCTTATTTTACAGTAATGAACTGTAAAATTGCTAATTTTACAGTTTACTATAACAGTAAAATTGCTCATTTTACAGTACTAAACAGTAAAACTGCTCATTTTACAGTACTAAACAGTAAAATTGCTCATTTTACAGTACTAAACAGTAAAATTGCTCATTTTACAGTACTAAACAGTAAAATTGCTCATTTTACCGTACTAAACAGTAAAATTGCTCATTTTACAGTACTAAACTGTAAAATTGCTAATTTTACAGTTTATTACCGTGCATTTTACAGTTTTAAACTGGAACCTCTGCTGCCAGTATTATAGTGTTGTTTTTACAGTATAATACAGCAAAATTTTACGGCAATAAACTGTAAAGTTTCGACTTTACAGTTAGAAACGGTAAAATTGCTAGTTTTACAGTTTATTACTGTGCATTTTACAGTTTTAAATTGGAACCTTGCCTGCCAGTATTATACTGTAAAAACAACAACTCATTTTTTGCAGTATTCTCGATAGAGCCATAGGGCTCGAAAATGCCCTCGGTTTTTGAAATTGGTGTCTCTCTAAATTATCGAATGACATTAAGTTATGAAATATGTCAATGAAAGTTGCATTAAATTAAAATATTATTACTAGATTCCCTAAAGTTGTTTAATTTAAAAGTATAATTACAATAAAGTAGTATTCATTTAATCTCTTAGCTCTCCTTCTGAATTGCGTTTATGTGATTTTATGGATAATATTGGAATAATTGATATGTCTCAACGTGAAAATAGAAAGTAAAATTAAAAAATTATCGCATACTATGACGAAAGCTAAATTTTACTCTATGATACGGAGAAGACCTTTTCGCTAAGTCATTCACAGTCAGTATGTTGGAAAAAAAAATCCGCAGTGCAATGTTAAAAACAAAATTTTAAAGTAGAAAAAGAATGTCTTCAAGAAATGAAAGAGTGCTTTGTTTTCAGATGAAACATTTTCATTATTATTATTTTTTTTTTACATAAAATAATTTCGCCGCTCCACCACTTTGACGCTTTGTGCCCAAATAGTCCATGTGTGAAAGCAACACTATTGCCAAATTTTTAATTCTCTCTGTCAATACGATGAATATGATGTTTGGAATGCACAGATTCTTCCGTTAAATCAACTCGATTAAAATGTGCAGAAAAGAGATTGCGTTTAAGATAAGGGATATGCGCACCTATTTCATAGCGATAAAATCGTTTCCGTAAATTATCATTCACCGAGTTGCGAAGCGTGAGCGTATCGAAAGTGTTTACATTTTTTCCTTTTTTTTTTTCAGAACATCGTTTAAAAAAGTGAAAGAAAAAAAAAAAAAAAGCCGGCGACGATGTTATTTTGGGGCGGTTCGGCGATTGCGCGCGCTTTCCGCAGGTATCGTAATCGTGTGTTCCGATGGGCGCGCTTATTGGAAGCCGCGGAAAAGGTAACGCGAATAAAAGAGGGCCGCTCGCCGCTCACCAACAAAAAGGGAAGCCTGGGTTATTCCCTCGGACACAATCGTCGCGTTGCTGTCGGCCTTGGCCATTCGTGTTCGGGCTTTTCCCTTCGGACGGAAATACGGAAGGGTGAATCCCTCCTCGGACGGACCCCTCTCACTGGGAATTCCAGAGCCTGGTTTATCGGACCGTGCGCTTCCGAGAAGCTGGTCTAAGTTTTCTCGGAATCCGGCCTCTCTCTCTCTTTCTTTCTCTCCCGAGGGCCGGACTTCTTTCCTCCCACGCATGGCGTGAGTCATCTCCCGGGGCGCACGACCGGAGGAAGAGAAAAAGTGGTTTCCGGATTTGGCGAGAAAGGCGGCGGCGGCTTTGATTGGTTCCCGTGTTCTGAGTCGCGGGATTCGGGATTTCTCCCGTTTTTCTTCTGAAGAGAGCACAGAGGTGGATGTGAGTGTGGCTGCGTGAGAGGCGATGCGGGGAGCCTGGTCGGCTCTACTGACGCTCTTGGCGACGGCGGCGGCCCTCGAGCCGGAGGCGCGGGAGGCACTCCATCAGATCAAGCGCCGGATCCTGGCCGAGCTCGGGATGCGGCGCCTGCCGGACCTCCGGCACGCCAACGTGTCGGCCCAGCACGTGCAGCGCATGACGGGACTCTATTACCAGGCGCAGCGCCGGACCGATGCCGAGATAGTCCGGCTGCGACAGACGGGTAAGCTCAATTCTTGTTAAACTTCCGCGTCAAATCATTCATAAGATTTTGGATGAATATACATTTCATCCAGTTTTAACCCTCTGGCTGCTTATCTCTCGATTTCCATGGGCAACGATGAAGTAACAAAATTTGTCTCGTCACGCGATTTATTTCGCGTGCATGACGTATTTTAAAACATTATTCCGCAATTTCATTGTTGAAATGTCAGCAATGAATTTTCCGAAGAATTTACACTGACGGCTCGGCCTGTTTATAAGCCCGATATTTCCTAATTTTTTAAGAAATCGTCGAAAGTGTTGTTTGTTGCTCAAAAAATTAGAAAAAAAAATGTTACCGAATAGGTGTAAAAAACATGCAGTAGAACTTTTCCTTACACCTTATTGTAAGATTTATCGCATTCAGGATAGTTTCTGACTTAATTTGTGTAAATTCAGTACATAAATTTCATATTGGTGTTTAATAAAAAATATGCATATTTTTCGGGACTTCGTTGAGAAAATTGAGCAGTCAGAGGGTTAAAAAGACAACAAATTTCAAATATTTCTGATCTAAATTTTTTATAGGCAATTCCATTTTAATGAAAAACAAAGTGCAACACAAAACAGCCTGAAAAGTCTTCAATTATGTTACATATTTGTTTCTCTGAATGACGTTCATGATAAACATGAAATCCACTTCTATAAGATAGTTAAATTTTAAAGCTTTCCAGAGACACTGTTTTTTTTCATAGTTTTTTGTCTCCCCAACGGACATATCTTACGAGATACGTAAGGGACGGACATATCTTACGAAACGAGATAACGGACATATCTTACGTCCGTCATGGGAAAATAATATTATTCAAATATTTTTGCTGAAAGTCTACGAAATTTAACTGCATTATATAGTAGTAAAGGCCATGTTCTTCATAAAGCTTGTGAAATAAAACAACTCTTCAATATATTTCTAGTTTTGTAAGCTGTTTTTTGAAACACTGATAAGTCTGTTACCGTGGAATTTGCCTTTATGTACGGCCATTTTGAGTTAAAGGAAAACAATTTCAATGCTTTAACTTCAGATCCGTTGACATGTCTCTTTCTTTGGGATGAATCGAGACATTAAATTCAGTGGCGTAGCTGGAAATTCCTCAAGGAGAGTGTCCGCCAGGCTAAGACACGCAAAACGTAGTGTTTGAAATCGTAACTAAAAGCAGTCGGCATTTAATTTATATTTTACAGAAACATTGAACTGTCATAACTGCGTAAAATCGCTCAAGTAATGAAAAATATCTTTTGAACACAGAAAAGAAATTTCAATTTTTACTATCCAAGTTTTATTTTGAGCTTAAAGGTAAGAGGCCGGACCGACCACCACCCCCTTTCCTACGCCACTGATTAAATTATGTGCATTGTGTCCAAGACGACACTCTCCGAGAAAAATGGGTTGTGGAAAATTTTGCTTTTTGACTATTTATTAGGATATGAAATAGCGTTTCATTTTACCCCAAAAACTAAGGAGAGCATAAAAAATACCCATTTACTCCCCATGATGTTGATGTAGGAAAATAATTCCACTTTAAACAATTAGTTGAATTTAAGAAGTTTTACAACAATACTCTCTCTGTCACAGAGTCCTCCACATGCAAACAGAAATTATTTAAAAAGAGAAATTCACATAAAAAACTAAATATTGCTCCCAGTTAATGTAAAATGCCTGAAGATGTCATTGGCATTAAACTTTATTGTTCTAAAATTGCAAGAAAAATGAAAATTGTAGTGTTTTTTATTACCCCAGATTGCAGCATGTGGCGTAATGGAAGCGTCTAAATTGTATATCGAAAGTATCTGGGAAAGTATAATTTATAAATTTTTTTAACAGCTTTCCAAATGACAAGTATGACAAATGCATTTGTAAACGAGATGGAGAGGAAAACGTGAGATCACTAAACTGTATAAAACAACTTTTTCACAGTGATGTCACTCAATAATGATTTCCCTCAATATTCCAAGCAATAATGACGCCTGTATAATTGTTTGAAAATTTAGCGGAACTCTCATAATCTTTTCTGTTTCTTACTTAATCTTTGCTCACCTGCAGTTTAGCTTCAAAATTTACCATATAAGTATGGTAAATAGAGTTTTTCACTTACCCCATGTTTCTTTCTATGACCTGACTCTTTCTGGTTTTTCTGCCGTATACTTTAATTTTTTTCGCCTTGAGTCAAAAAATGAAACAAAAGTATAGGCAATAGGATGCCGACTCTGCCATTCTATCTTAAAAGGGAATATAAATAGACATATACAGTTTTGAAAATTGCTTTCAATTCCACGATGTTGAATTTTATCAAACTTTGCATAATATTTTGACTTCAAATTAAAAAAAAAAAAACTTCTCGCAAAATGTGCTTCATTTTGTTTATAGGTATTAACTCTTCATTTCCAAGTGTAATGTATTTACAAATATAAAAATAATTTGCATAAACTTATTTAATTTTTATTTGCCATAGGCACTTAAATGAAAATGTTTTGCTTATAAGCACTTGAAAAATTGCTCGATTGATTCTCAAAAGTGATTTATAGCAATGAAAATATGATACAATATAACTTTTCCTCATCAAACTTCGAGTTATCGAAAAACGTTAGTTATCGTAAAATAATTCGAATTGGGAATAAAATTTTAACGTAGTAGCCAAAAAAGATGTTTTTATATTCCTTGGATAATAAATATATTGTAGTCCAGTATTTCCAATCACCACCAAGTTTGGTTTAATGAAACTCTATTTTGTGTGCGTACATATGTGTTACTAGTAGTAAGACAAAGAGTTGTATATATTGAAGAAAGATAAACAAAGTATGGGAGTTCTGAAGTTCCATTAGGTATTTTCATTTAGGATTTGGAATTTGCTAGTTTATGTAAACTGCTAACGTGGTGTTAGCAGTTAACATAAACTAGCCAAAGCTTTCTATATAGTCATTTAAATTTAGTTTCTACGTTTACTAACTTGGGGGGAGGAGGTGAAAAATCTTCTCGTTTTATTAGTTATTATGATAATGGTTTATTTTTTTATTTTATTATTTTATTTATTTCAAATTGTAGGTATAATCCGCCATGACAAATAAGAGAAATAATACGTTTAAAACGTGGGTAAAATTCAGCGCAATCCTTACATAATTTAGGACGTAATGACATTGTTTTCATGTCAGACTTTGAATGGAAAATTTCTTACATTCTGAATGATCATCCTGTGCTCCAATCACCAGTTTAAACAATATCTCTCACTAATTAGTATATGCTGTTTTGATCAAAATCTTTGACTATTGATCTTTACTCCAAAAAATAAAAGATTACTATTCAATTAGTAATTTCCGAGTCTATATTTAAAATGCAACCAATTTTAAATATTAAAAGCCGTGCTTCGTTTTTGAAAGAAGTGAAGGAACTCCTCATTATTACATTTCTCGGGTAAAATGGATCACCTATATTTTCCAAAACATTGAAATTTTAACGAAATATTAAGTATTACTTAGAATTCACGAACACTTTACTTCATTATAACTTTATTTACTAAATTGTAATATGTTGTCTATTTTATGAGATTAATTTATTTTAAACTGCGTACTGTTTCAAAGATATGTTCACAAATATGGATGTGCACAGAAAGATGCTCCTCTGCCCTTTGAAAACCAATTATTTGCCTTACTCATTTTTAATTTTTTTTAATCTAAACAAAAGCTTTAGCTTTTCACTTGTGTTCCTACATCTGTTGTGAAGATTATAATTAATTCCAGAAAGGTGGAGCAAACGATGCCCCATATAGATGGGACACTTATTGATCACTGGATTAATTGTTGATCAAGTTCATTTCTAGTAAATATAATTTTGAAAATATATAATAAATCAATTATTTTAGTTTAGTTATTTAGTTTGGTGGATTGGTCATAATTTTTAGCTGAAAATACTATAAACACGATAAATACTAAGAAGTATGGAAAGAAAGAAACAAAAGGAATGAAGAGGATTCAAAGATATTTGGAGATTTAAAGGGCTGAGTTTGTTCTTTCTTCAAAAGAAAGAAAGAAATCATTGTTTACTACTTATTTAAGACTTAGGTTTTATTGGTTTCATCCAATGAATTACGTAAGAATTAGTGTTGTGTAACCATTTGAACAATGTATTATCTCAAAAGAAAAGGGGGATAATTAACTAACCCAGAAGTGACAAAGAAAATTAATATTTTGCCCTAATTCCTAGTTATAGTAAATTTTAAATGTTTTAAATCGTATTTTCTTTTTCAAGGAAAAGGGTTGCATAGGACTTGCCTAAAGTGATAGAGCTTTCAATAAAAATTAAAATTCCGGTCCGGTTATTTCACACAATGGATGATTTGCATTTTTTGATCATGAATTACCCCGGGATCAGAATGTAAAAATGTACATAATATTGAAAAGAGGTGTTGTAGCTCCGACCCCATTCAAATTATGCCGGTCTGCCTTTGCGATGCTTTTCTGAATCTTACAGACCACTGGTTTTTAGTGCTGCCATCTATTGTATTTACGGTACATTACTGATCTAGCTGTGCTGCTGTTCGTCTTCTGAGAGAGTTGGGTCAAGTGGGGTTTAAATTAGATTTTCTTTTTTTTTTTTTTCGGAAATAACATTTCGATTGAATAAGTAGAGCTATTTAGAGATTCATCAAAAAAAAAAAATGTTTTTTCAAGCTATCTTTGTTATTGCCATGAAAGAGATAGCCATCAGGGTGAGTAGCGGTTTTTCTAATCCGCTACAGACGCAGTTTGGGAACCCGTTGCAATGCTTTTGGGAGCGCCTTTGCCTATCACAAAATCATTCATAAAACATTTATGATGTATATTTTTGAATCCCCTCACAATTGCGAGTTTGCGACATCCGACTAGGGTGCGGTGGTAAATTTTTTAATACCGGAGAGCCAACCGGAGAAAGAGTTAAATCTAGAAGTGTCATTTGGGGGGGGGGGACCATGAGAATGACTTCTTCTAACAGTGTGTTGCTGTAAACATGCCAGATTCTGCTGACAGTTGCTAGCATTTGATTGGTTCCGAGAATAAGAAGTGTTTGGTAAAATAAAGTTAATTACTACGAACAAATTCCCACTAACAGTATTCGCTAAGGTACTTTACACCTTTTTTTGTGTGTGTGTTACTAAAATTTGAATTATGTGTTTGCATCGTTGCTAGAAATGTTTCTGCTTTTGAACTTTTCACCTCCATAACCCTTCAAATGAATGTTAATAGTAAAAATAATGCTTTCTTCCCTTCAAAGGAAAAAAAAGGTAATGACTACGAAGCTGCCGAGAACTGGGGAAAAAAACTGTTGGGCGCTATATTTCGTGCACATAAAAAGTGGTGGTAATGAGAGAAAACGGCTGTCATGTTTAAATTTTCAGGTGATTATTTTACCTAAGAATCAAACTCAATGGTGCCAGAAGCACTTTAAGATTTTTTTTTTTTTTTCTTTGAGGCAATGACAAAGTGCTATATGTTTTCTTTTTGGACATCAAACGTCATGTAGTCCCTCTAAAACGTCCTTCCCCTCACAGTTCTCCACCTCCACGGGCCTGTTCACCGGCTCGTGCTCTTTCGCCATGCAGCACATGGTGGAGAAGAAGCACTCACACACAACATCATTCATTGCAAAAGCATAATTTGAGTTCGAGCTGTCAAAATTCATTTTTTTTTTTCAAATAATTTATTTATTTTCTGCGCCGCACAATATAATAGAAACATTTCTATTGCCATTTTCTAATTTGAAACAATTACATTTATACAAAACGCGATGTTTTTTGTGCAGTTAAAGTCTGTAAGCCCCAGGCCTTCGAAATAGCTATAGTCTACTTAAAGCCCTATTGGGAAGGAACATTTACCTCCTAATTTTTTGTTTTAACAATCATGTAAAACTTTACGCAAAAATAGTTTGAATGTTTGAATTATTTTTCATACAAAACAGCTTAAAACTCTTTAGGAGCAAGAGTCTTAGGAGCTCCAAAGCAGCTGGATTTGGTGACCATCTTGTTGTGAATTCTTTATTTTAAAAGTTATCAATTTTGCATAGAATTAAAGCTTTACAGATTGTATTAAACTACTCGTTTCACACAACATATAGGTTCGAGTTCTTGACCCCCTAAGTATGGACATACTCGTTTTGAGCTCCTAACACTCTATAGCGCTGCCATCTATGATTCTAAGTTGCAGTTATATTTAAGTACGGAGAAATTATCTCAGAGGACTAGCCCCTTCAAACGTTTCTAAAAAATGGCAGGGGCGGATACCAGGGAGGGGCAACGGGTGCGATCGGCTCTCCCTTTGGGGACTCTTAATTGGGATAATTTTTAGTATTAAAGATCTAAAAATGCAATTTTAATCGAATTTTAATGAAGTTGGGGAAAGAAGGTTTAGTGTTCTTCTTCGGGAATGTTTCATAATTGAAATCCGAATCAATTGTAATCAATATTTGTATAGCATTACGCAGAGTAAAAAGTAAGAAAAATCAATCACCCCTCCCTTGAAAAATTTCTGGATCCGCCCTTGAAAGACGGTAACATCAAAGTGTTTTTGTAACCCGCATTGTTGCGTCTTCTGTTTTCTATAACACCGTTTGTTTCCGGTCAGTTGCGTTTTCTTTTCCGTTCTTTTCATATCAATAGCATTTTCTTAAATACAAATTCATTGGGGTTTTCACCTTGAAATTATGCAACTAGGTTTAGTTTTAAAAATACTAGTTCAATTGGTTTTTTAAGTACAATTTTCGTAATCATTTAAATGTTAAGTTTTATTTTTGCATGTGTATTTTAGTTTCGGCTCTTTAGTAGGTGACTTGCAATTGATGGAAATGAGTCCAACAAAGGCTTGTCGTGTGTTTGCTTTGAAATCACAGTTTGAGTACAGCTGCATTACAAAACACATTTCATATTTTTAAAATTCTAATACAAGTGTCGAACTCCAAATAAGGCTCACTGTTCTATGATATTCAATGCATCATAGCCCTAGAATGGATTGGTGTGTTAAAATGTTGTGTGACTATTAAAGTCCAGGACATGACATTCAATAAATATGACATTCACTAGTCCCTTTTAATGAAGTCAATTGTTTTTCTTAATAATAATAACAATTCACCTTAACAAAATGGTTTAAAAGTAAGCCGTACTATCACAGGAAATATTACAATGTTAATTCGCAAAGTTGCAGAGAACTACATACATGTGCTTAGGGCCCCAAGGAACTAACTTTTCAATGCAAAGGATGTGAGACGTTAGACGTAAGCTTAACTGTCTGATTTTCTTAGGAAAAACATTCCGCGTCTTTACGTATGCGTCAGGTCCTCTCCGATCTTACCAAAATAGGGATGATAGGTAAGATGACAATAAGGAGAAGAATGATAAGAAGCATTTTGAGCCGTATAAAACAACGTAGAACGATGCTAATTTCAAATACATAGTTTAGTTGAATATGCTAAAAGGATAGCAAATGCAAATTTTAAGTTGAAAACTTCGGAAAGTTCCCCCTCGCCCTCACAACCCATCACCCCTTTTTTAAGTGGAGAGGTTCACGAGTGCTAGGAGCGGTTTTCACAGACGGACAGATTTTGGTTTTTAATTGTCTTTTCCTCCATAAACTCGCTTTTTTTTTGCGTTGAAAAAAAGGGAAGGGGTGGATTGGGTGTCCCTATTTTTTTTTACATTTATATATATATATATATATATATATATATTTATATATATATATATATATATATATATATACACACAATGCTCGACATTGAAAATGCAACACCAAGAAGGAGTGGTCAGAAATTCATGCAAATTTTACCGTAGACGCACGTCACTGAGTTATGCAAATGATATGAAATGCGCAGCTCTCCGACGCACGTGAAGTAAGATATAAGAGAATGAAGTTGAAAAGTGGGCTATGTTCATGTTGGTTTTTCTGTCAGACTAATTACACTGTTCGACAAAAAAAAACCTTGAAAATGCTTCTGGTATTTTGAAGGCTGATTCTTATGTAAAATGACCCCCTGAATCCGAATATGACCCCCGTTTTCCCCCATCACGTCCCAATTTTTTTTTAAACGCCCCCCTTTTTTTTTCATTTTTCCTTAGTTTCAGGGCTATAATATTTTTTTTGGAGTGGAAAGGAGCCTTATATTCACCAATAAATTTTTTTGGATATCAAGAGAGACTCAAAGTTTAAAATCATGAGCACCGAGAAAAAATCGGGGAACTTGGGGGGGCGTGGCCCCCCAAAATATTTGAAAAATCACCAAAAACGATCTTTTTATTCTAGTTTCTTTAAAAAGACCTCTAAAACATTTTTTTCGGTGCAGAACCAGAGTATAGGATCCGCTCCTATGGCTCCTGGTTCAGAAAAAATTTTCACGCTGTAAAATTTTTAAAAAAAAATAAAATAATGCTTTAAAAATCGCACTTTGCACTCGAGTTTTAAAGCAGGTCTTCAGCCAAAAAAAAAAAACAAAATTGTGGCTGATTCTTATGTCAAATGACCCCCTATTTCCAAATATGACCTCAGTTTCCCTCCTCCACCCCCTCTTTCCAGAGAGTCCCCCCCCCCCAATTCAGAGTCATTTTACTAATTCGGAGGGGAAAAGTACATTACGTAACACGTTAACATAATTCTAAAAGGCAACAGAGGTTCAAAGTTCAAAATCATGTACATGTGTACCAAAAATATAAACTAGGGCGGTATACCTCCCCCCTCCCCCCCCCCAAAAAAAAAAAGAAAAGAAAATTCAATACTCTGATTTTTCATAAAAAAAAAAAAAAAAAAAGGTTTAAAACGTCTCTTAGAAAAACAAGAAAAGAAGATTTTTTTTTTGGGGGGGGGGGGGGTACACCGCCATAGTTTATATTTTTGGTACACATGTACATGATTTTGAACTTTGAACCTCTGTTGCCTTTTAGAATTATGTTAACGGGTTACGTAATGTACTTTTCCCCTCCGAATTAGTAAAATGACTCTGAATTGGGGGGGGGGGACTCTCTGGAAAGAGGGGGTGGAGGGGGGAAACTGAGGTCATATTTGGAAATAGGGAGTCATTTGACATAAGAATCAGCCACAATTTTGTTTTTTTTTTTTTTTCTTTTTTTTTGGCTGAAGACCTGCTTTAAAACTCGAGTGCAAAGTGCGATTTTTAAAGCATTATTTTTTTTTTTTTTAAAAATTTTACAGCGTGAAAATTTTTTCTGACCCAGGAGCCATAGGAGCGGATCCTATACTCTGGTTCTGCACCGAAAAAAATGTTTTAAAGGTCTTTTTAAAAAGACTAGAATAAAAAGATCGTTTTTGGTGATTTTTCAAATATTTTGGGGGGCCACGCCCCCCCAAGTTCCCCGATTTTTTCTCGGTGCTCATGATTTTAAACTTTGAGTCTCTCTTGACATCCAAAAAAATTTATTGGTGAATATAAGGCTCCTTTCCACTCCAAAAAAAATATTATAGCCCTGAAACTAAGGAAAAATGAAAAAAAAAGGGGGGCGTTTAAAAAAAATTGGGACGTGATGGGGGAAAACGGGGGTCATATTCGGATTCAGGGGGTCATTTTACATAAGAATCAGCCTTCAAAATACCAGAAGCATTTTCAAGGTTTTTTTTTGTCGAACAGTGTTATCGGAGAAATTTGGTTTTTGTCTCGAAGGATACGTGTGATAGGAGGAAATGCCACGCCGTCCTCAACGAAGACACTTCCAGCATATAGACGACTTTACAAGGGGTATGGTGATCGGACTGAGAAGGGGAGGTCGGTCCATACGTCAAATTGCAGCTGATACCCACATGGATGCAAGCACTGTGCATCGGCTGTGTCGGAGATGGTTGGAAAGAGGAAATGTAGCCACATTGAGGGGTGCAGGTGCAGCCAGAGTGACGTCAGACCGCTTGGATCGACGGATTCACCGACAAGCTGTGGCGGACCCGCAAGTCATTTGCACGTCGATTCTGCAGCACGTGCAAGGTACCCTGGATGTTCCTGTGTCGACCAGAACCATTTCCCATCGACTGGTTGCACGTGGCCTGCAATCACGGCGCCCTCTAAGAAGACTGCCATTGACCTCACAGTACAGACTCCAACGTTTGGAATGGTGCCGGACCAGAGCGACGTGGATGGCAGAATGGCAAACCGTAGTGTTCTCAGATGAATCCCGCTTCTGTTTGTCCAGCGATAGTCATCGCATACGTGTGTGGCGTCGACGTGGAGAAAGATCGAATCCGGCAGTAACTGTGGAACGCCCCACAGCGCGACACCGTGGCATAATGGTTTGGGGCGCTATTGCATACAATTCCGTATCACCTTTAGTTCGTATTCGGGGCACTATGACGGCCCAACGATATGTAGATAATGTACTGCGGCCGGTGGCAATCCCCTACCTTCAGGGTCTGCCAAATGCAATTTTTCAACAGGATAACGCCCGGCCTCACAGTGCTCGAATCAGCCAACATGCTTTACGAGGTGTACAGATACTTTCCTGACCACCATACTCTCCTGACTTGTCACCAATCGAACATGTGTGGGACGTGATTGGACGCCGTTTGCAGAACCTGTCACTGCCTCGTTCAGAGGACGAACTGTGGCAAATGGTTGAAAGGGAATGGAGTGCCATCCCTCAGGACACCATCCGCAGGCTTATTGACTCCATGCATAGACGTGTTTTTTCGTGCATCGCTGTCCGCTGTGGTCCTACTTCTTACTGAGCCGACGCCGTCCTCGCTCTAAATTTTGCTTATTTATTTTGAAATAAATATCACTTAGTGTTCCATGCTGTCTCTGTCTTCTTACCAAATTTCATCAATTTCTGACCACTCCTTCTTGGTGTTGCATTTTCAATGTCGAGCAGTGTGTATATATATATATATATATATATATATATATATATATATAATACAAACAAATAGTAAAAATGAAATAAAAAATGGCACATTAGGAGAAGTGAAAGGAGAAAGGTTGAATCCAGAGCTCATCAGCCGTGGGGGATTCAAGAGTGGTCGGAAGACCAAAAAATTTTAAATATAAACTAAAAAGAGGAAGTTCAAAATATGCAGTCTACAGATCTTCACTGGGCAAAAAAGCACCAATGCGAGTCAGCAAACTGTACATGAGAACAAAAACCTAAAATTAAAAGCAGGGGTATCGCCTCGACCGATTAGGAATAAATTTCCCAAAAATCAGCCACCCACAGTACGGTCCTGCTATAAAAATAAAATCATCTCACCTGAAATTCCGAGTGACAAAATCCAAATAATATCCAGCAAATCTAGAGGCAGTCCAGTTGTCAATGTAAAAATCAAAAAAATGTAAATCCGTGTCCGAAAAACAAATCCTAATTCGTTCCTATCTCTGTTTCCACGTGCTCAAAAAATGTCCACCACTGCAATCCTGAGCTGGTTTCTTCCAGCGATATCATACGTTTGAACAGTTAAACAGTTACAGTGAAGCAAAGTCGTAATTAAAGGTTATACTTGAGCAAACATTTTTAATTAGATTTTTTAGAAAATTGTTATCAAACAGTTTATTTTTAAGAAGATTAAATTCTAAATTAAAAGCAGATTCAGTATTACAAGAGATAGATGGAGAGATAGATAGTGAGTGTGTGTAAAAAGTACGAACTTCAAAATTCAGACTTCCAAAATTCGGGAATTTCTAAAAACCGGACAAGTTTTTTAAGCTCAGAAACCTCTGAAAAAATATTTAAGGAGATCTAAAATCTTACTCAGTCCTGATTTTTGAAATTGTACTATGAATCCCTAAATTGTAGCTCTAAAATTCCATTCTAGATTATCTTGATTATATAATGCAGTTAAATTTTGAAGATTTCAGGAAAAAGTACTTCAATAACTTCATTTTCTCCACAGTGGACGTACCTCGTAACGGACGTACCTTACAAGATACGTCCGTTACGAGAAAAAAAACCATCATATACTATATTTGGAAATCTTCTAAATTTAATTGTATTATATAAAAGTAGAGCCCATGTTCTTCATAAAATTCATGCAACGAAACAAGAATCTGACATATTTGGAGCCGTTTCTAGAGCCTGATTGCCGCAGGGGCACGCGGGGCACAGGTCCCTCTTTTTAGATTTCATGGGGGGCCCAAAATCCCCTTTGTCCAATGCCTCTTAAATACTAAAAGCGTACTGTATATTTTACTAAAATGTCTACTATATGTTTTACTATTATACTAAAAGCCTACTGTGTATGTCGACATATATTTTTCTCTTAATAATTTGATGGCATTATTGTTTTTTTTTAAGTTCGATCTTTGCTCAAAACTTTTATTTCATTCTGGTATTGTAGGATTTTTTTTTTTACTCGTAACGCGTAACTGAGGAGGGGGGTGAAATATAAATATGCCCCATGTCCAATGTCAAAATGATCGGGCTCTGGTCGTTTCTGGCTTTTGTGTGCAGCATTTGATCTTTTTATTAAAATGGAATTGCCCTGTTTCAATATACCTTCATTATTGTAAGCTTATTACGTTACGTCATTCAATAAAAGCACAGCTTCTGTTGGCCAGTTCCGCTATTGCCATTTTATTTACATATGTATTAATTTATTTTGTATGTAATTGCAAAATATGCATTTTAATACCCACTGTTTGCATCTGTTAATAAATATTAAATGTGAGCATTGTATGTGCTTTTCCACCTGTTCATATTCCACAAAATGATTCCCATTAATTTTAGTAAAATTTCGTCAATAGTCCAGTCAAATTAGACATTAAAATCGCAAATCAAGATGTTGTTTTGAATTTTTAATACGTTGTTTGGGTCCCTTAGAGTAGTGCAGGGGTGCCCACAGGGGGGGATTATGGCGCAAGTTGCGCCATCAAAATTTTTGGGGGGGATTTTTTTAACTTATTTATTTATTAATTTAAATTATTTATTAATTTATTTTTTCAATTTAAATTATGTATTAACTTTTTTTTAATTATTTTTAAATTATTTTTAATTTTTTTTTTTTAAATTTACGGTTTTTTTTTCTTTCTTTTTTTTGTGTGAAGTTAATATCGAAAAATATTAACTTCTTTTTGAACGATTTGTATCTGAATTGTTGCTGAGTAATTAGAATAATACTGCTAAGCGGGGGGGAAAAAGATACGCTATCAATTCAACTTCAGCATTACCACTGACACCATAACAAACCTCGGCTCAAATGCAAAATAGGAACTTCCAGCCTAAACATTATTTATTAGTGGCGCCTGGAACTCGTTATTTGCGCGAGTGTTTTAGCTGCTGCATTTCACCCTAATAGACAAATAACATCAACAAAATGACATATATATATACCGTTTTACAACTACAAAATTATGCAGTTTTTCTGCTCCGAAGTCATTCCAACGTTTGATATTATTATTTTTATTACTTTATTATTTTTTTTACACTTCAGTTCAGTTTAATCTTAACACTGGGTGATAAAGATTTCTCAATGAGGAGTGTCACAGTTTCTGCCTACCGTAATGTTGCCATATTAATGTGAGATGCGCTGTTATCGACTATTTTGTAGCAGTTTGTCGCGTTCATAGCAAGGGCGTAGCTAGGGGGGTGCAGGGGGGTGCAGCTGCACCCCCCTAGATCAGAGCCAATGGGAGGTCACTGTGACCTCCCATTATTTTGTTCTTTTAGAAATATTTTATACCATCGATTGGTTTAAGATGTGCATGACTGAATAAAGTATAGTTTCTTTGAGTTCATAATTTCTTCCTTTTTTTGTGCAAATAGAATTTCAAGCACTTTTTTCTCTTTCTTTCTTTATTTCTTCTTTCTGTTTTTATTGAAAAATTTGACTTTTATGCTAATTTTTGGGAACTTTATATAAACTGCGTTATTATATCTAGTATTGATTACTTTTCAGAAAATGATAGTAAGCTTGCTTGTTTTTGAGGAGAAAATTTTTAATTTACCGAATGAAATTCAGAACTTTACTGAATGATTAAAAAATAAATAAAATACAAGAATGCATACTTATCTATGTCTACCAAAAGAGACGTGAGGCATCTCGAAAATAAATAAATAAATTAATTAAAGAAAAAAAAAGGAAATTAAAAAATAAAATAAAGAAGTTTAGCCTTGCAATACTCTCACTGTTTTCAAATTTCATCAGCCAATTTGTATCGGATAAAACTTTTTGGGAGGTCACAGTGACCTCCTATTGGGGTGCCACTGCTTGCACCCCCCTAACGTGAGTCCTGGCTACGCCCTTGGTTCATAGTAAATGGCGGTTCAAGTTTTGTGAAATTTTAAAAGAAATCCTTCGAAGATGTCTAGAGCTCTTTAAACTTCGTTCAAATATAAATGTTTAGAAGTACTTTGCAACACTGTGCACAGACAAGACAAATGGACTGAACATTGTCGCAAAAAGCATACATATAAATTTAGAAATAATATTAATATCAAGTACAAAGTTGTAGCTGCTAAGAAAGGCAGTAGTACTTGGGATAAAGCGACTAGTAACACGGGTGCAGGCTCCATTGTTTCAACGGTGACAATGACAAATATACAAAAATGCACCATCAACTTCAAGGTAAGATTTATATTAAACATTCCTTGTAACAGTATTTTAAAACTATCTTACTTTCTTGATTATTTGATTTCAAAAAGGTACACTTTATATGTATATAAAAATATATAACCACCAAACACCTGTTTTATTAGTATTAATGACGGTTCATAGTTTTAAGTGGCTATATATGGGCATGGCTTGCATCTTAAAAATCTTGAACTGTTTTTATGCATGCGTTGAAATAGGGAATTCATTGGTTCCATGATAGCTATGGCACATGAATATTGGGCTAAAAATTAAAAGGGAGAAAATGAATTTTTTAGTGTCTGCCTGAGAAGTTAATTTGTTTGTTTCTAACGGGACTAAGATTCTTTCATGTTGCACAATTATTTCTTGATGGCTATTACCATTTGAGAGGCACCTGGACTCTTACGAAGTGGAGGGTAGGCCCGTCATTTAGGGGATCAGAGGGTCAACCCGCCCCCCCCCCCTCCTCGGCTTTAGGAAACCAATGTGTTTACCTGCAAGTGGATGGGGTTTTTACTATTTTTTGGCATATTTTACATTGAATACATACCCATTGCCCCCGCCGGAAAAGTTTGAAATGACGGTCCAGGCAAAGAGGCATTATTTTCATTTGTTAAGTGTAAGTTATATCATTGATTTAATTTCTTGTTGCTATTGGGAATTATTAATCATTTTCATAGCTATTTTTATTATATTTATCCCACCCAAATTTATTATCTGATTTTATTAATTTATGCCTCATTATAAACTCCCAAATGAGAAAATTTTCGTGGAAATTTACGACTTCACGCTTTTGGCTGGTTAACACATATAAATATTACAATGGTATTTATCTACCTTTTATGCGTCATATTTTTAAACATTTGAATTTTCTTTCAATGTTTGATTTTACTATTAAAGATCGAGTTGAAATGATTGTTTTATTTATATGACACTCATTAATCTACGAAAATGTTTGTTTGTACTATAATAGTTATTTTCATTTGCATAGCACAAGCAAGTTTATTTAGTTAATTTATTGCTGTTTATTGTAAATATTTTTAACTAATCTTATCCCTTCAGATTCTGTTTATTTCACCCAGCCCTATTTAAACAAATAGTGATTAGAAGTATTGCATTCAGTTTATACCTTCAGTGTCTATTTTTAAGTCATAATAAAATGATAACTTTCAGTGGCGTAGCGCAGAATTTTTTTAATTAAATAATAAAAATTGTAATAAAAATAAATAAATAAATAAATAATATTAAAAAAATAAATAAATAGAGAGCGCTAAAAATAAAAAATAAATAAGTAAAACTGGGTTGGCAAAATTTTTGGGGGGGAATTTGCGCCATTGAGCTTGGGGGGGATGGGCACCCCTGGAGTAGTGTAAATCTAAGTTTGCACTTTTCTAAAACCTGTGCTCGCTGCGACACTCGCGAAAAACTGCGAAATTTTCGGACATTTTTGAGTTTTTCCTTTATAACTCCTAAACTATGCAACTTATGATTTTTGTGAATCCCCATTTTAAAGAGCACTAAATTTGCAGCAATTTAAGCTCAAGTCACGCTCTGTAGGACCAATAGCCTAGGAGATATCGTACTTCGAAAAATGGAGTTTTTTTGCGAAAAGTGAAAAAAAAATATGCTTCGATCATATTTTGGACCAAATATCGACATAAATTTCTATTCTACAAGACAAAAAATGGACATGTAATAACAGTACATTTAATAAGCTTTCATTCAAGCCAAAACAGTAGTCTGTAGGTTTAATATTTCTATTTCAATCGCGAAAAATAAATATTTGGAATTTTGAGAAATGAGCAAAATCATTTATTAATAAGAATAGGAGGGAGTGGACAATTAAGAAATGCTTAAAATGGTAATAAAAGGGCAACACTGTATTAAGATATTATTTTAAAAATAAAAAAAAACTTTGCAGGTAATTTCCCCCCATTTTGTCGCTATGTTTTATGATGGTTCTTGTTGGCTGTGGTCTTATCCTGACTTTTTTCAGATTTTGCCCTATCACTCCTGAACTATGCAACTTTTTATGATACGTATGTATACCCATTTTGAAGAACACTAAATTTGGAACAATTTAAGCTCAAGTGGCGTTCTGTAGGACGAATTTAGTTTAGGAGATATCGTACTTCAACAATTTGTCATTTTTTGTGAAGAATGAAAAAAATATGCTTCGATCATGTTTTGAACCAAATATCGACATAAATTCTTTCGAAAATTTCGCAGTTTTTCTCGAGTTTCACAGCGAGCACAGGTTTTAGAAAGGTGCAAACTTAGATTTACACTACCCTAAGAGACCCAAACAACATATTAAAAATTCAGAACTACATCGTGATTTGCGATTTTAACTCTTTTTTCTTTTTTTTTTTTTTTTTTTTTTTTTTTTTTTTGCACAGATTGACTGGACTATAAGTCCATAAAGGCATTTTAAGATCC
>JAXGGA010007221.1:0-64193 GCA_038373865.1 Uloborus plumipes | reverse complement strand
CCTTTAAAATTAAAAAGTGGTACGGCACTTTTAATTGTGTGCATGGTGTCAAACGTTTCAAGAAATTGCGTGTAAAAAAATAAACAAAGTAAACGAAAAACCGCTCGGCGGACTACAAACCCGTTGAAGGTCGATAGGAACGACCGAAGCGCCGCTTTGAAGGTCAAATTCAGCATTCGTTCTCATTCGTGTGGAAGTGAGGGCTTATCATGTTTTATCTTTTTTTTTTCCTGTAAAATCTGGACATCGCAGACGCGTTTAGAAGCAACATGTTGAACAAACGTTTGGCACAAAACATGTGCGAGCACAAGCTAATAGATTATCATTGAAATTATATGCAGGTAAGTGGAAACATTTGATTTTTGCCATGAATTTTAATTACAAGAGAGCTTATCAATCAAAAAGTGCTTTGTTCCTTCATGTACAAGATAAGATTGCAAAAAAAAAAAAAAAACATCCTGCAAGCACGATTGGCAGCGCCACCTGTTGGTCATTTTTTAAATACTTGTCTCTCTGGTCAAAATATATGTTTAACCGATAATATGGGTTTCAATAGAGCAAACACTTTTAAAACTACAAGTTTTATGTGGCACCTTTAAGGGTGAAAAGTTGTAGCACCAGCGGCACCAACTCTTTTTTTTTTTGAACAAAATTTTCCATTTCAGTAGTATAGATTATTTGTAGTGTTTAAAATTTTAATAAGATTAGGAACATTTTTCTCATGCTAGGAGCTATCATTACACAAGTACAATCTTCTTCACCCCCCCCTTTTTTTTTAGAAGATGATTAATTTTTTTCCCTCCTTCTGTCAAAGTTGCACTGAGCACTGAACACTTTGTCCATAAACAATAATTAGAGTGATTTCTAGAAAAAAATTTAGAAACATGTTCTAATTGGAGAGAACTGACAATAATGTCCGTTAAATTTGGGCGCTATATTGAATGAGACGATAGAGAAAAGTCGTTATACAGAAAGCAAATCACCACCTAGTGTATAGGGATTAAGTTGGGTCTTTTCCCGCTGGTCGTAAAATAATTGGATGGTCTTTAAAATGTGTTGTCGGGCTATAACAAGCGTCGATTGAGTTAACTTTTTAATATATTTTTTAAAAAATACATGCATTTCAAACAATGAGTAATAAGGGATTTTTTTTTTTTTTTTTTTTTTTATATTGAATGTTTGGTGTTTTAACTGAAAGCAATTATGGAAGTATTGAGAACAAGATATTTACAAAGTTAGTGGATTGGAAGAAAAATAACAAGTTTAAAATTTGTCAATCAAGTTGAATGTGAAAATTCTATAAAGATAGTGTTACACTCTAAAAAATGAATGTTGTTTTTACAGTATGATACAGCTAATTTTATAGTAATAAACTGTAAGAATTGTAATAAACTATAAAATTCCTACTTTCATTGTACTAAAATGTAAAATTGCTAATTTTAGTTTGTTACCGTGCATTTTACAGTTTTGAACTGGAACCTCTGCTGCCAGTATTATACTATTGTTTTTACAGTATAACACAGCTAAATTTTACGGCACTGAACTAAAATTTCTAACTTTACCATACGAAACTGTAAAATTGCTAGTTTTACAAGTTATTACTGTGAAATTTAAGTCCTTTAAATTGGAACCTTATGGCTGCCAGTATTATACCGTAAAAACAACAGCTCATTTTTTGCAGTGTACGAATAAATAAAGAATTCGTGAATTACTGTCCAACTTTTATCCACTCTAGAAAACCGTCTTTAATGTTTATTGTAACCAAAGCTGCAACCACTGAGAGGAGGGGGAGATCCTCAGGACTTACATGAGTTTTTAATGAAAAAACATAGACCACGCGCGTATTTGTTGAAATATATGATATAGCGAATTGACCATAGGCATGTTTGAGCACTTTTATTTTTAAAAACAGTTCTCTTTGTGCACAAATAACTAAAAACTAAAAAGCAACGTCTAAAAGTACAAATAAGTCAAGTTAAAAATCGCCAAACATGTTTTAAAAGTATAAAGTCTCCTTCTTCTGCATTGAAACATGTTTGCCGATTTTTAACTTGACTTATTTGTGCTTATGGGTGATTCCACGGTCACGTGTGGGACAATCAGGCGAAATTTTCACTAGGGTGAGTTCTGGTAAGTGCGTACCCTTTTTTTCAGAGTTCATGTTCTCAAGGATGCTGCTCTGTTGAAAAATCTTATACACTCACAATGTTTTTTTAGTTTTCTTTCCAGATCCTTTACTAAGATTTTTAAGCATATAATATGTCAAATAAACCATAAGCATAGGTTTTGTGATCTGGTTTATGACACCTATTCTAAGGTACGCACTTTCCCTACCTAGCGGGGTAATTGCGTCCACCTGAAATTATGTGAATATGAGCAGAAAAAACTTCTGGCACATTTTAAATATGTTAGGTAATTGCCTTGGGATAATTCCTAATACCAGAGATCAGCACTTGCATGGATGAAACTCAATCAGTGATATCCCACAAATCTTGCGAACAACTGTGATTTGAAGATTGTGAGAGTTGTGTCTGTGATTCTTCCTTTGTCCTTTTAATAAGACCAAGTGAGCAAATGTAAGTTGTTTTTATTTAGTAATAATCACTTATAGTTTACATAATTTATTTTGGTTTAATACATTAATCAGTCTGTGTTTAAGCCAGGGCTCGCACTTACCCCTTTTTAAATGTAAGATGAGACATGTGTGTCCAATAGCGTTGTTGTAAGTGCGTACCCCTGTGATTTTCGTTAATTCTATTTGTATGGTAGATCGTTAGGTGACCTTAGTGAACAATTCAGTTTTTTTTTTTTTGAATAAATATGGTTTTAAAATACTTTTCTTTTTAGAATCAGCAGCAGTAAAAAAAAAAAAAAAAAACACACACACAAAATAAAGAACAAAAAAAAAAAAAAAAAAAAAAAGAAAATAATTGATCATGCTATGATACTTGTACTTTTTTTTTCTTGTATGCATTGAAATAATTTTTCACAAGGTGTTCTTAATTTTCTTAAATATAATTTATTCATTACTCCACCTTCGTTTTTTGAATCAGTTGGTTCCTTATTTAGCGTTTCACTTAATTTTATTGTTTCATTTGTCATTCTGGTTTAAATTAAGTATAGATTATGATCGCTATTTTCAACGAAAAATTTACTAACTGATATCTAAAAGCCAATATATTTCAGAGGTAATGAATAAAATTGAAATCTTATGCCGCATTCAATGTAAATATAAATCCTTGACGGAAATGATGTCTGATTTATAATCGGCTTATAAAAGAGTTAGAAGCAAAATTAAAGGTGAATTACGAGAGTCGGTATTTCCACGTCATGGTACACACTTGCCTCATCATAATGGTACGCACTTGCTCCGAATATTTGTACACATATGCCTCATGATAGTGATCCGCACTTGCCCCATTATAATGGTACGCACTTATCTCCACCATACTTTAATGAAAGGGAAAGTGCGTACCGTCATATGAAAAAATTTTAGTTAGAGTATTGATCAAAATACCCCATGTATGTTATTAGTAGCCATTACTCAGAAGAAACAACTTGCATTTCGTGACTTCAATTGCTTGGTATGGCTACAAGAGAAACTGAAACAAAACCTTCTCAATCTTTACTTTAGAGTTTTTTTGAAGACATTTAAGTTGTCTCTGATTGTGTTTCGTCTATTGAATCTAGGCCTGAATTCTATCTATTGAAATTATTATTAGACAGTTATCTAATATAGTCGATGTGTTGCAGAAGCCATTTCAGGACAGTGTTCATATAATTCCCAGTGGACGCACTTACCAGAACTCACCCTAACATTCATGTATGTATACGAATAATTTATGGCTACAAGTTAAAAATTTCAGAAATGCTTACACATATTAGGGTTACTTACAATTTGTAACCATTTGCAGTTTCAGTTTCTGGTTTAGCAGTAATTTTAAAATATACATCTTTTATGTCACGTGTGGAACATCAATTTACGTTAACTTTAACATGTAATAAAACAACTTTTACTGCAGTAAAATACTGAAAATGTGACATAAAATGAAAAAGACACTCACCCTTTCTTAAAATAAAAAATCAGAAATATCCGACTTAATATGAAAACAAAATAAAAGCGCAATGAAACGAGCATGCTTTTACTCTACCGCATTCAGCTGTTGTCAGCCATCTTTGAAGCCCTGTTGCAACTCAAAAAACAAAAATACCGGAAAATTATACCTGGATCTATATGATTTGAAGTTTCAAAAATAAACTTAGTACATTTAATACTTTCAAAACTAAATTTTTTTTCAGGTTGTGAAATGTCTGGTTTTCCGTTTAATAGCCCTTTTAGACGTTGCTTTTTGGTTTTTACTTTTATTTTTATTTGAGCAGATTTAAAAAAAAACATTATCCTATTTATAGGTAAATGAGGTACGCCCAAAGATGCTTCAGAATCTACTTTCCCTTTTTTCGGAGCCAGTTGTATTTGCATCAACACTTATTGCAATACTCGTGAGTGTCTTGTATCATATCAGAAACAGAGGATTGCCACCGGGACCAACAGGACTGCCATATTTTGGAATGCTCTTTTCATTGAAGGACGATAATGACCATGTCCAACTGGAGGAATTTAAGAAGAAGTATGGTGATATTTTTAGCTTCACAGTAACAGGAAAACTTTACATTAGTTTCGGAACAGTAAAGTTAATGAGAGAAGCATATTCGTCACATTTCGACTGCTTTGATCGAACAATGGATTACAATATGCTGACTCATGTTTTTGGAGACGGTAAGTATTGCAGTTTATATTTTGAATGAGTTCTTGTGTTTCATTTTGAAACTAGTTAAAAACAAGCTTTTAGGGAAGTTAAAATCATTTAAAAAAATCTAATAGTTGGAAATTAGATAGAAACTTTCATTTTGTTTAATTAAAATCACGGAAGAAAAGATTTTATATAACTGATGCATTTTAAGTATTTCTCATTCATTCATTGAGAAATGTTTCACTGTGATTTACCTCTTTTTGCCACTACTTTTTCAAGATCGTGTAGTTGAACATTTATCTCATTATACTTCTTAATGCTTTAAAAGTACCGAAGTTTAATTTTTGAGGTCATCTTCCTGAGTTATGTGCTGAACGCGGAATTATTCCCTTCTGTTTAAAAAGTTCATCTGGGAAGAGGTCAGTATTTGTTTTGGAACCAGATGAAACCCTAGTTGTACCTGTTTTTACTAAGCACATTAATTTGTAAAAAGTCTAGAAAATTGCTTCTTGAAGGGAAAGGTTGGCTGTTGTTAATCTACTTATATTAAAAACTGAGTATCTTTCTATGTATCTAAGTAATGCTTTTTTCTCACTGAACGCCAATGAATTGAAAGTCGAACCAGTTACCGACCGATTCGTAATTTTTCAGACTTCAATAGCTTTAATTGGGCATAACGTTTAATAAAGGGATTCTGAAGGAATTTTTAAAATCTTCCAATTTTTGCTCAAACTTCAAGCGATTTCTCCTAATTGATTAAATATGGAATCCATTGCTATAAAACGTGGCTTATATGAAACAGTAATAATAAAGACTGAGAATTTTGCATGAAAGCTTAACTGAATAAACATGAAACTCATTAGTGGGACAGCTACGTAGTACTAATAATATCAAGCTGAAGAGAGAGGGTGAGAGAGAGAGAGAGAGAGTTTGTTTGAACGCGCTAATCTCAGTAATTACTGGTTCGAATTGAAAAATTCTTTTTGTGTTGAATGGTCCATTCTATCAGGAAGGCTATATATCGTTACGCTATGTATAAGGAGTTATTATTATAGTTCAAAAATAATAGTGGTCGAAAAGCACGAACGAATTAGTTTCCATTCTTCTGGGGAGATGTTTGTTAAAAGGTTTGATTTAGCAACTGTGTGTAAAGGGCGCTGGCCGTAGCGAGCCGCCGTGGCGACTAGTTTGTTTCTCTACCGAAAGCGGATGCGTCACTTGACATCGTTATCATTCATAAGGCAGCCCGTGCAAGTCCGTTCCACGCAACTAGTTATTTAAGAAATTTTGATTGATGTTACCCTTTGAGAATATTAGAGAATGAACATACCATCATTAACTTGTCATCTACAATTCCCCATTGAGTCATAGAAGACTTCCCAAATCTTTCGAGGTGACCCCAATACGAATTTTGACCATTTTTGTGTTTTTGTAGGCCATCCAAACCTGTAGGCAATTTGCTCAGCTACCCAAAGAACTAATTTTGAGCTAATAGTGAAGAGACTAGATTTAGTGCACTGATTCTTATATCAAATCTATGGATACTTTTTACAGCTCTAAAGACTAAATGTTTAAGTGTTGGCAAAACTGTGAACGATGATTTGCCTTGATGATTCGAGCCATCAATGCAAATGTATTCATGCGCTTCGATTTACGCGGTTCTTAGTTTAAGCACGATGATTCCGTTTTGAGAATTCCCTAAAGGAGTGTCCATTTAGAACAGTGACTCTAAATTATATTTATCAAAAATAAAAATAAAAAAGGTTTCAATCACACACATTGTTACTTACTTTCTAAAGAGTTTGGTACTCTTGATTTGTAAACTTGTTTATTACAAATTGATATATTAAAGAATTTTATGTGTTAATAACTGTAATATTTGAAATACGTTCTTTCTTAAAAGGAGTTGGTTTTGTAAATGGAGAAAGGTGGAAAACTTTGAAAAAATTCTTTACCCAAGCCTTCAGAGAATATGGTATGGTTAGAACAAAAGACACAATGGCTGGACCGATTTATGACCAGGTTCAGAAGACTATGGATGATTTCAGAGCTTCAAATGGAAAACCGATCCAGTTGATATCAGTTTTCATAGAAAAATGCTCAACCATTATCCGTCGGACTATTTTTGGAGAAGATGGAATCTTACACCAAGAACTATTGGATTTAACGCAAGCGTATTTTACTGTAACAAAGGGAATGACAGTAACAAAACTCTTAATGTCAGGTCCTATGACAAGGTAAAGAAATTTTCCCGATTGTTGCTTTTAGCTGCTAAAACTAATGAACTAGTTAATTAGCTGAAAGAATTAAGTCGAATTTATGTCTAAGTTCTAAAGTTAAGTTAAAATTCGGAAGAGGTTTTTCTTTCTTTGTTTTTGCTTCCTTCTATTTTTGTTCTTTTCTTTCTTTCTTTTTTTCTTTTCAAACATACTAGAAAACAATGATCTCTGGGAAATGTTATATGCACTTTCAGTTTGTTTTCTCGAATAAAACACAAAAAACAAGCACAGTAAGTCACAACTGAAAACATTAAGTCGAATTTATATCTTAGTTCTAAATTAAAGTTTAAATTTGTAAGAGTTTTGTCTTTCGTTTCTTTTTTCCTTTCTTTGTTTTCTGCCTTTTTTTTTCTTTCTTTTTTCCCTTTAAACATAAAGGAAAACAATGATATCTGGAAAGTATTATATAAACTATGAGTTTGTTTTGCTTGTTTTGTGAAATACAAAAAACAAGCACAGAAAGTCACAACATAAAATTGTAGAGACATTTTATAAGAATTCAAATGTACTAAATAATAATAATAATAATAATGGTTTTTACACTAATTATCAATTTTGTTGGTAATACTTTTAACGCTGAATATATTTTATATAGGATTATTTTTTACTTATTCATTTATTTTTTATTGTATCTTTAGATACATACTTTTCCCCTTGATTTCCGACTGCCGAAATGCCTTATCAAGTCATAGACATATGATGAAGATACTGAAATCAGTCGTTGAAAGACATGAAAATAAATTCAATGAAAATAATGTGAGAGATGTGATCGATAGCTATCTGAAAGAACGGAGAGATAGACAAGAAAAGAATGACCCTTCAGCGTCATACTTTACGAGTAAGTGCACCATTTCAAGAAAAATAAATCTTATCAGAATGGTATTTATCAGCACGTTTTAGATATAAACGCCAAATGTATTTTAAACCACAATTAGCTTAACAAAATTCAGAAAATCTTTTCAGTCTTAAAATAGTACATAAAAATAGATTATAAACGTTAGACAACTGAAGGGGTGGAGTGAAAAAAATGAATTTTGGATTTTCGTAAACGGGTACCTCTCATTTACTGTGTATGAGGCTTAGTAACAATTATGTAAAATATTTCATTTTTGCAACATCATCTTTACGCAATTATAATTTTTTTTCCTACTGGGAACAACATCACGGAACCGCCCGACGTTTAAGTGTGTATGAAGATTTTAGGATGGACTCTCTTACATGCGCTAAATCTACAAACGTTGTAAATGTTTAAGGTCATTTTTTTTTCTTTTTGCTTTGTTTTTTTCTTTGTTTTGTGTTTTTCAACGGAATGACTATAACTCTGAAGTTTGATATCCAATTATAATTTGTTTTTCTACTCGGAACAACATCACGTTGGAATTGAACACGATATTATGTTGCTGGGTAGTTATCGAAAACCGTCATTAGGAATGTACTCCTCCGTAACAAGTGACGATACTTACCGCCTCATTTCATTGCTATCCATCCATATCACTTCCACCACCGTAACCCCAACACAACCAGCACTGCACTCTCTAAATACAAAAAAAAAAAAAAAAAAGAAAATGATAGACCATACCCAGTAAATACAGGGTGTCCACTCCTATCGTGGCCCAATAGCTAATTTCTAAACCGTAAGAGATAAGCATATAGTTTATTTAAGAAAAAATCTCTAAATTACGAAAGGAATTTGAGCTACGAAATGGTTTTCAAATGTCTCAAATTTTGAAAGAGTTACGAAATTTAAATTTTTATACAGCCCCCCAGTCCTATCAATCATATTTAGTAAAACATTCTTGACACTGTAACGTTTAAAACTTAAGAAGAATCACTGTTCTACGACAAAAATTGACCGAGTTATGACGTTTTGAAAAATCAAGATTTTGCATTATTTCATGACGTCATCGAGAGATCGCTTAAGGGATCGTACGCGAAAGCCTTCAAAATCTTGATTTTTCAAAACGTCATAACTCGGTCAAATTTTGTCGTAGAACAGTGATTTTTTTTAGTTTTAAACGTTACAGTGTCAAAAATGTTTTACTAAATATGATTGATAGGTCTGGGGGCTGTATAAAAATTTAAATTTCATAACTCTTTCAAAATTTGATTTTTTTGAAAAACATTTCGTAGCCCAAATTCCTTTCGTAATTTAGAGATTTTTTTCTAAATAAACTATATGCTTATCTCTAACGGTTTAGAAATTAGCTATTGGGCCACGATAGGAGTGAACACCCTGTATAAACTATATAATTAAAAAATATATGTATTTAAAAATATGTAATCCTTTTCACAGATGAAGCACTGGTGTCATCACTAAAACAATTTGTAGGAGATGGCATTTCAGCTGTAGCAGCTTTTATTGTCTCGTTTCTTACCGGTCTTGTCGACCATCCTGAAGAACAAGAAAAAATATACGAGGAGATAGCTAATGTGGTTGGAACAGACAGACATCCAATCATGGAAGACAAAAGCAACTTGCCGTATACCAATGCTTACATCTATGAAGTATTGAGAACTACTAATTTCTTCACCATGTTTCCCAGTTTAGAGTGTAAAAGTAAGATAATTTTCGTACTATCAATTAGTGTAACCATTTATCCTATTAAGAAAGTCACGAAAAAAAGAAAATATTTTTCTTTTTTCTGTGTTTATATACTCATTCTTTTTATTTATCAGATCTATATCATCTGTTTTGCAGAAGAACTAACAATCAACGGGTATAGAATACCCAAAGGATCTATGACAATAATAAATCTTTGGTTGGCTCATCATGATCTATTAGTTTATGAAGATCCCCATAAGTTTAACCCATCTAGGTTTCTAGCCAAACCCGGAAAACAAAGACCTGAACTGCCTATAATGTTTGGCTTAGGTAAGCATAATGAAATCGTTGTACACATACTACTCTGTACAATGCTTGCACTCAGTTTTAACTTCGAGATATTGCAATATTGTGACAGTTGGGAAAACAATTTTGGCATTAGGCTTTCGAAAAAAAATATGCAGTTCCCTCGAAATAACTACACTAGGTGGCCAAAAGTATCCGGACACTTTCAAAAATTCACATTTTTACATATAGCTCTAGAAATAAGTGATCAATTGTTCCTTAACTTTAGTCATACAAAATATAGGCTTCAGCGAACATTTCCAAGTTGAAATTAAATTACCCTTGCATTTGGGGGATGACAAGAAAGGGGGTTGAAAGAAAAACCGCTTTTTGACCAAACTCTTCGAAAATAGCTCGGAATAAGCTATCAATTTCAGTAATTAATTAGCATACTATGTATAATTACTGTACAAATTTTTATCAACGTACCACTCTTACTTCCGAAGATATGAAACATTTTTTAAAAAACGGCAATTTTATTTGAAGGGTTTTTGCTCAGAACACGCAGAGTTTTTGATCAAACCTTATCAAAACTTCAGGAAAGATGACAAAATACAACAGAAAGAACATACTAAAACGGTAAATAAAAATATTAAAAATACGACGAGATATGAACGTTAAAAGGAAATAATTTTTCACGGCGCATGCGCGAACGACAGAAATTTATAACTACAAAAATATTGTACCCTGATTTATACTGCATCTTATAAAAAAAGTTCCAGTTGAATATCATGAAAATTGAAAAAGATATCAGCGATCTAGTGAACTGAATTTCATTCATTCGCTACAGTTTATTACCATAAAATTAGCTGTATTATACTGTATAAATAACAGTGTAATGCTAGCAGCAGAGGTTCCAGTTTAAAACTGCAAAATGCACAGTAATAAACGGTGAAACTAGCAATTTTACAATTTATTACTGTAAAGTAGCAATTTTGCAGTTTACTACTGTAAAATTAGTAGTTTTACAGTTTGTTACTGTGAAATTCGCTGTATTATACTGTAAAAACAACATTAATTTTTTTAAGTGTATTTGGGGTGCAGCAACTCCCCCAGATTACTTCATTAGTACACGTCTTCGAATCCAAATTCTACCATCCAAAGGTTAATTTTCTTTCTGTCTCATTTACGAAAAGAACATGCATTTTATAAATTGACTAAAAGCAAAAATAACTAAAGTACTACTTAAAATCGATTTATAAAAAAAATAATTAAGCAGCTAATACAAATAATACCGTTTTTTGCTTCTTGCCTTTGCAAATTCCGGTTTTACGAAATTCGAAAAAGCACGAAATACTGACATCATTTTACCGATTTACCGGAATCGAAATACCCAGTAATCTATGAATCAATTGCTTCTTAAGTACACGATTAATTTTATTAGTACCTCTGAAATGATGTAATGAACATAGGTTCACCCACAACCAATCGAGTACACTTACGATCAAAAGAAAAATCACAATATTGTTAAGAAAAATTAGAGAATTTAGCGTAAAATCACCAGCGTAAGATTTGTTGTTCAGTTTTTGTTTATTTTTTTCTGCCATCAATTATTTCATTTGTTCATTTATTTAATTCTTTTTTAACTCTATTTTATTTACCCAGTTACTTGTTTGGTTATTTAGTCATTTATTTACTTAGTTTTTTAGGTATTTAACCATTTAGTTTTTTATTCATTAATTTATTTTATATTATTAATTGTTTCATTGATTTATTTATTTTATTTTGTCATTCCATTTTATCGAGTTTACCTTGTTTTAAAAACACCTCTATTATGAAGTAGTTTCTTAAATTAATTATTGTTTCCTTATGTATCTTTCCCTACACCACACACAATGAAGGTCGGACTCTGCAGAGTATATCTTCTAGGTTGTTGTCAATAATTGTTACTTACTTTCAGGCAGGCGATCTTGTGCAGGCGAAGCATTTGCAATGATGCAAATATTTTTGTTCCTGACCACCACTGTCCAAAACTTCAAAGTATCTCTTCCGGACGGGGCAACAACATCTTCATTATTTGATCCAGAGAACATGCAATTTGTGGTTCAACCAAGGCATCAAAAATAAGATTCATTTGAAAGAAAATTGAAGAAAACAAAAAAGACGTTACAAGTCCGAGTCAACTTTTGGTAGTCTTTTCAATAAATGACTTCTTATAAATACAGCAATTTTAAGTATTTACCAGTAAAAGTATTTACAAGGAAGTATGTACAGTTGCTAAAACCTCAAATGTCATTAAACAGCGTATACAACAACGCTAAATTTGTATTTACATCCAAATACTATAAAAACACAATGCATAAAGCCCAGCTCTAATAGCCTTTTAACAGAGATACGAAACAATGCTCTTCACTTGTTTACAGCTAACTAAACATTCACTCTGAAAAAAAAAAAAAAAAAAAGCCCTTTTAATAATCTGGCTTGTGAAAGTACTAGACATTTCCGGAAAGATCTGGAAATGCCAAAAAGTTGCCATGGGCATTTCTCACCGAATTTGTATCCAAACAATTGCCCAAAAATGATGCTAACTTAGCAATATCTCCTCTATTAAACGCCAAATCCATAGACATCAATGTTAAAATGCACAGTAAACACGATAAATCGTGTACAGGTAAGACAACAAACAACGGCAAGACAACAAACGAGTACAGGTAAGACAACAAACAACAAACAGGTAAGACAACCCATTACAAACACCGATAACTTTAAATGAACAATTAAAAGGAATTATTGTTAAATTTTTAATCAATAAAGTTAAAATAATGCAGAAAATGATAAAATTTACAAAAGTATTAACAATATTTTCAACAGTTAATTAAAAATTAACGAAGTTGATATAATAAATCATCACACCCTGTGACAAATGCCAAAGCCCAACAATACTTAGACAAAAGTAGAGTGCTGAATCATGTGAAAAATTTGTAAATACTGCAAGGTTTAATATGCAAATTGCTTTCATCATAGTTTATTACAAACGTCAGTATAATGTTCAGCAGCATGAATTATATAGTTTAAAATAACTCTTTTATAATGTGTGCACATCATTAACTTAATGCCCTTAACATTAATGGTTGATATATTTCATTATTTCTGTCGTTATAGTTATGGGTTGCTACATTATCTATCAATAAGCTAGAATTTATATGTTGACAAATGCATCTTGAACTACCTTTAAAGTTTAAATTAGATGGTTTGAAGGGAGAGAAATAATTATCTACGAAACGATTTAGCATTATCATTTTTGCAGGGCGACTTTGAATTAACCTGCTACTTTAAAATGATACAAAAAGCATTGCCTGCTGCCTTGTCTAGTGGTTAGAGAAATCTGACACGGATTGAGAGGTTCCGCGCTCTGATCCCGGCACGAGTATTGAAGCACTTAAAAACTAATCTGATTACAAATAGAAAAAATGTTATCTGATAATTTTTTTTAACGTATTAAAAGTCCTTAATTATGCTCTGGGTTATGTTTTTATAACTAAAGTGATTACTTTCATATTTTTGAAAAAAAAAAAGTTTTTTTTTTTCAAAACAAAGATAAAAACGAGGCCAAAAACTCCATTATTCTTATCAGGACAGATAAACAGACACATACAGTGAACTCTCACTTATGCGCCTGAAAAAGGCGCATAAGTGAGAGAGACGTATAAGTGAACAAGCCTATTTTAAAGACTAAAACTCAGCATAGGTTCTAATGAGAAAGTGAATAAGAACGTTTCTATAGAAAAGGGACATATTACTACAGTTTGGCAATCACTGCAACGTAACTATAATGATTAGGGAAAAAACAAAAGTTGTAGCATACCTAATTACAAACTGTTCCCTTTAAAACGATGCATAATAGATAGTTGTCCATCTCCGAACCCTAGTTAATGCGGAATAAATGCTTTCCGTGAGCAATAAAGACGAAAAATTCAAGTGGAAATTAAAGAAAAATGCTTATTTTTTAAAGAAAATAAATAAATTTACATACATTTTAGGGAAAATTCGGCGCATAAGTGAAATATTTATGTTTAGAGCGACGCATAAACGAACGATATTATTATTATTTTGCTACAGAATGTGCTGGGACCATTCAAAATCGTCGTATAAGTAAAAAAAGCGCATAAATGAGGCGGCGTTTAAGTGAGAGTTCACTATTTTCCCACCACAAAACCCTAGCTTCAAAATATTTTGAGCATTTAACATTTTAATAACTTTTTTTTTTATTTATTGACCTTTTTCATTAAAAAATATTTTTGCAAAAAACTATCCCGATTTTAACGATTCAGAGGAAAATTACGACACAAACAAAAGAATAATCAACAGTTAAATGCCCATATTCTCCGTTTAACAGCCTTTTTCTTGAGAACTCCTCTAATATTGAGACAAATAGTGGAATTACAAATGTGTCTTGAGATATGACACTCTACAGTATGCAGGCACATCTAGTATTATATTCTCCCTTCAACCTTGTAAATTTCACAATCGTGTAGATTGCACAGTCAAGCCACATACTCCATCAATGCATAATTAAACTACTCAGTAGGTAAATAAATCTTTAATGAATGACCCTAACAAATCATGATACTAGGACATGAAAGTCATTTACATTAGATCATGGATTTGAAACTAAGTTGCTTGGTTGTAAATTATTAATAAATGCTTTGAGAGTTATACATATTTTGTAGATTGTTCCGAGCATTAAACGCACGATAACTTACATTTTTGGCGTATTTCTTCTACTGGAGCCTCATAGAATCGTTTTACAAAAATGTAAAAGCTAGTTTTTTTATAAATTGTAATAAAAAAATCTAACTTTAAAATTTCATGACATAAATACTAAATACACTAAATTAACTAAATACACTTTTAAAAATTCTAGTGTCGAAAACTAATCGAAGAATGTAGCGGAAACAATTGAATAGTCACTTTATGTATTATTTATTAGAGGTATTTAATGTATGTTTCATAAAAATTTACTGCCGTACGGTTTACTGTTATAAATAAATTAAAAGTTCAGAAATGATCAGTTTCAAATGGTTCATCAGTTTCAAAGGTTCAACTGCAAAAATTTTTCTAAATACACGTATTCATAAAAAAATAATGGCCATTGATAAAAATTTCATTTTTCATTATATAGTTCTACATTCTACTAAAATGTTTAGCTGGGTAGATTACTAGAATATTTCGCTACCAACTCTATTTTGCTTTCTTCGCTAAGCATTAATATTTTTACTAGCTGCCAGGGCAGCTGGATTAGCTTCCTGCGGTATTTTGATGCATAACGCCCCCTCCCCCCAACTTTAAACTCATTCTGATGTTATATTATTTGATATAATTTAATATTCATAAGATTTTAAGACGTACTACGCACGTGATCCGTTAATGAGTTTCATGTTTGATTCAGTTCAGCCGTTGTTCAAAATTATCATTATCAGTATTATTACTGTTTCAAATCAACCACGTTTTATAACAATGGATTTCGTATTTAATCATTCAGGACAAATCTCTTTAAATTTGAGCAAAAATTTGAAGATTTTTATCAATTTCTTCAAAATCCCTAGTTATCAAACCTGATGTAAATTAAAATTAAATGAAGCTTGAAAAATTACAAATCAATCGGTACCTGATTCGACTCTCAGTTCATTGGTGTTCAGGAAAATGAAGCACTACGTAGATACATAGAAAGATACTCAGTTTTTAATATAAATATATTGTTAAGAAAATGAACTTCGTAAAAAAGTAGAGAAAAATAGTTATTTTACTTTGCCTAACTTTTGTAAACATCGGTTTGCAATTTTTGGAACACCTATTCTAGTTCAATCTTATCAGGATTATTGTCTTTACACATATAAAAGCTTTCTGACTTTTTTTTTTAATTAGGGCTGAAGTAAATTTATTAAATTCCACATTTAAACTTTTGCATAGAAAACAGACTTTTTTAAAATTAAAATTCAAAAATTGATAAGCGTTTTCCAATTCAGTTTACAATAATTTTCAGATGTAGTATTAAAAAAATCACTAGCATTTCATCCTTGCACAATCACACCTTTTTTGTTCCTACTATTTAAACAAAAGCGTACATCATAATCCTTTATGCGTTGGTTATTTCAGTCAGTCATTTTCTGGTCATTCTATTTGAATAAATTTATCGAATTTTCTACCGCCTGGTTTACTTTCTTTTTTTTTTTTCTTTTTTTATTTCCATGGATTTTAAAGGATTACTACTTTTCCTTCACGCAGTCTCTACCATCAACCCATAGAAATTCGGGAAAGCTGTGAAAAGAAAATTACCAACAAATAAAAGTAATCTTCTTCGCTTACTCATACGTCATTTTTTCGAAAACTTTTATTTACTTTCCGTTCTGACAGCAGATTTACCTGTTTGAATGAGTTTCTTAAATCTTGAATAAACTTTTATTTATGAAATCCCTTAAGAACTATTTTCGCTGAAGGAAGTAAACATTGTAAAAATCTTCTTGTTGACGATGGGAAAAATAATATTAAAAGTTTCAGCTCTGAAGACGTTGAAGGATTTTAACTTTCATATTAAAAATATTTTAGTACTGCTCTTTCGTAACTTCTTTTGCGGTAACTATGCTTTTATGCAATGTTTTATTCTCATCGTGCATTTTATAAATTGTAATACAAATTTTACATGACCATCTTATTTGACTTAAAATGTAATAAACAACCAGTACTTTTTGTTCTTTTTAGTGTCGTGTATGACAAAGTGTAAGGTGATATAAAAAGAACAATAACAAGATTTAAAAAAATAATAAATAAAATATTTAAAAAAAAAATACAATAGGAAGATTAGTATTAAACACAGTCACATTCGTGCACCACTGCCTTGGCAATGTAAATTGATTCATATTTACTAATAGTAGTACTTAATACTACCACTGTACTTCTTGAAACATCTGCAATAATTAGCTAATGCGAGTTCGCTGTATAGGCGATACGTAAGAGCCAAAGAAATTGTTCGTCTGTATTGAACATGCTTCTAAACAAGAATCTTGAGCAATAGTCGTGATTTTTTAATCAGTATCACACATTATTTCGGCAACACTTCTTGCTTATTGGCGGATGAGAAACTTGAAAAGGTGGTATACATTTAGGTTATTATTGACCGACAAAGCGTACACAATTGTGAATAAACAAAGTATCTCATTTTTTTTTTTAAATTTGTGAGCTATTAGATTTTCGTTTTACATAATTAAACATATGATTCAATTTGCCATATACGTCGAACTATCGCACAATTAGTTGCGATAATATAGCATGCATAATATTCACACCATATACTTGAATTTTCATGCAAGTATGTTCAGTACAACCGGAGTTATGAACCTCTCAGCAGCATCATTTTAATTTCAACTACTCTGTATATATGTCATCGGAGATATTTTCAGAAGATGACAAAATACTAGTTCTAAATATAGCTGACATAGTTCAGAAAATTACACCAACGTTTCATAAAAAAAAGGATACCTAATTTTAAAATAGAAGGGAATTTGTTTTTAGATTTTAATACTACTAATGGAGGAAAATACTTTTGATATTTTATTTTGAAAAAAAAACGGATCCATACGTGAAATACAGATGAAAGTATTATTTCAACGAACATATTGTAAATGGCACTCTTTAAAGCAATTAGCTCAATAGATATAAATTTATTTAGTATCAATATTAATTGATACGATAATATTGCACAGAAAATACGGAGCTGCATAAATACGAATTAGGATTACGTTTACGATTACGCAAATGATTAATTTGATTTCCCTTTGTATGAGCACATGTCTCCATAATTAACACCCATTGATTTTAATGCATGGGCATGTAATTTATTTATTTGCCTAATTGTGGAAAAAAAAAAAAAAACTTTCCAGCCTCAAAGACTTCTCTTCCGAAAAATATTTATTTATTTTTTACGTGTTATAACGAACATAATGTTTATGCTCTTATTATGAAATGAAATATGAGTAATCTAGGATATCCATTCTTAACATCCTTACCTTAAACAAAAGCATTCGACCTTTAGTCTTGTAACAGAAGTTAGAGAAATTAATTTGCGCCAGAAGGCTTTCATTTTTTTACCTGGATGAAAAAAAAGTTACTGTATCTAAAAGAGAGCACTAGTTGAATCAATTCATGGCATTCCGTTGCCGAAGGGAGCTTTATCACGGGTATTTTTATGAATTAAATTTTCTTGTTCTGTAACTAGCAAAATTAGTAGGGGAGACCGGGGCTATTTGGCATAGTTTTTACTTCTCGATTTTTCTGATTTTTTCTGTTGTAATTTATGGTAAAAGTAATTTATGCCTCTAATAAGGTAACATCTTAGCTACAAAAAACCACTAGGAACATCATCTGAAATTCACGGGGGAATTCGTGAAAAATATTCTCCGAAGGGTCCTCAACAGTGCCAACTTACCCCGGAGTAGGAGTAGGTTGGCAGATGCATCGGGGTATGTTGGCATAACGTTGTTTGAAATGATAAATTTGCAGCAATATAACAATTTTTTATTTTTTAAATATTTATTTAAATATATTATAAGGTAATTTATCAAAACAAAGCTATAAAACACAGGTATGAGCATTGTAGGTAGGTTGCAATTGCTTCATGTCTACTGCAAGATAGGTTCTTACTCATATGAAGGGAGAGTTAATCTTCTATTCAGATGAGCGTCGGGTGGCTCCAGTCACATTCAATACTTCGTAGTTTTCACCATAGTGGAGACTGAAAAATCCTCGTAATCGACTTTAAATATTTGCCCTGGATATTTGCAGGCTTCATACTTCACTATCCTATACTCACCTAATCAGCTCCAACAGCAGCATTTAATGCTGTCTCATCTGCAGGTGGAGACTGTGTAGGAAGGTTGGGGCAGACCAGATCCAGTAGAAATGGCTCATCTTTATTCTCATCACTGTGCTGAGGAAACAAGAAAGCATAACCATCCTCACTATCAGCATACGGTTTAACTTCAGAGAAGGTCTCATCAGTTTCAGTGCTACTAACATCTTCTTTCTTTGAAAGTTTCTTTATGATTATTCTGTGATTTCGTAGACATTGTTTTTGTTTTTTTCCTTTGTCCCATCGACGTAAAGTGTTTTTATTTTATTTTCTCAGCTTTTTTATTTTTTTGCCAGTTTATTTTCGACTGGAGTGCCAGTTCGGATTGTACAGTGCCTCATGTTTTTTCTCTGATTGTCCGTTTTTATGGCCCTGCTTTTGGAAAAGGCTGAACGTCTTTAGGGGTCACCAGTCAACATGTTTCGGAGGAGCGGGTTGCATTAGTGGAGATTGAATGTTCACTCCTTTCGACGCTAGCAATAGGGATATTTTTAACACTAGTACTGCCCCTAACAAGTAGTAGGAACATTTTCAACACTTGCATTACCGGCAGTAGAAGGGACATCAGTTAGGTCTGTGTAGATATCTATAAATATGCGATGTCACGCCAACATCAAGGGTGGATAAGTTGGCATAGATTGCTGGTCTATGCCAATATACCCCAAGCTGAAAATGCAAACTGGCCCCAAAGGCATTTTCTGGATAACATGGTGGCCTTGCCCCAAATACAAATGACTGGGAATTCAGTAACTGAATCAATCCCCAGGCTACTTAGTCACTGTATCCACCATAAACTTGGAGTACTTGAAAGTAAATTTTAGGGGTACTGAAAAACGAAAAGCAAATTGGAAAAAAAATTTACTCACCAGAAAGAAAAACACAAAAAAATACATATTTTTCAAACACACGCTAGCAGGACACTGTAACTATTGTGGATGATGCAGAAGGTTGCCGAGTATGTGTCATCACGACGGCAGCGCTGTGGGCACTGTGTACTAGAAAATAAAGGCACAATGCCAACGCACCCCTTATGCCAAATATCTCCCCTACAACTGAATTTCGTTAATTATTTCTAAAAAAAAAACTTTAAATCCCGCACTGTAAAAAATGAATATTGTTTTCGCAGTATAAGACAGTTAATTTTATTGTATTAAACCGTTAAAATTCTAATTATACAGTAATAAACTGTAAAATTGCAAATTTTATGGCTTATTACCATGCATTTTACACTTTTGAACTGGAACCATTGCTGCCAGTAGATAAATTTATGACAATAAACTGAAATTCCCAACTTTACTGTAATAAACTGTAAAATTGCTAGTTAACACATTTAAACTGGAACCTCGGCAGCCAATATTATACTGCAAAAACAGCAGTTCATTTTTTGCAGTGCGAGAAGAATTTTCGTAATATTTATTTTGCAATATTCTTTGCATAACATTAAATAAATGGCATTGAGGCATTATTGTATTTTTATATTGGAATGCCAGAAATGAAACCTCGGTGGATTAGGTGTAGAGACTTCGCTTCGAAAGTAATAGGTCATGGGTTCGATTCCCGCCGGTGCCCTGGATGTAACTTCCTCTATTTGTATTGCAAATATTTCTTGTGCTGTCTTATATGTTGATTTATAAGTCCAACCTCTTGCCAGGCAATGGCACTCAGTCTTTGCGTATTATTTGTTCAAACTATGCACACGACAACAAACAAATCATCCGTCATAAAAGATATTAAATATATATGAATGAAAAAAATTGGCATTAGACAATTCTATAAATTTTTATGTACTTCGGATTTGCTCTGCGTATGCCATATCTGAAAATACAGTTTACTTGTGTTTTAAAACTTTTTATGTGGATAATTGATTTAGTTTCGACATAATGCAATAATTTACTGAAAGAAATATGTAGGATATAATAATTGAAATAAGAAACACAGAGAAATGTTAATTCTTACCGATATTTAAAGCAATTAATGTAATGTTACTAGTATTTTAAGAAATTTCAAAGCAAAAAATCACTTAAAATTGTTTATTTTCAAAAACAAAGGCTCACTAAAAACTGTTTCAATTACTTAAATTAGTAACTTGAGTCTGCAATCAAGAACTAAAATAAGGAACTGTGTAATGGTGCCAAAAAATTGACTGAATCGAAATACTTTGGTAGCAAAATATCACCAAAAGGTAAGTTTCAGAAAAATATTTCATATGATCTCTTACTTTGAAATCCATGTTTTTTGTTGTAAGTAATTTTGAACACATAACTTGAAACAATTCGAAAGATAAATTAACATCTGCTTACTGATACAAGAACTACGAATTAAAAAAAATGCTGTGAATATTAGTTGCTGATTTAAAAAAAAAAAATGTAAGTAGATTGGAAAGAATACCTTAATAGCAACTATAGCATTCAAAAAGATCTACTAAACATTTTGTTTACCTATGATAACTAAAATAAAAACCAAATTATAAATTTTGTGTGCGTATTAGCAAGAATCGTATGCCCCATGATAAACAATGCTTTAAAGCTGTGCTTTTTTTAAAAACGGATAGTGTCAAAGTTGAAATTAAATGCCAATTAAAGTGATTAAAGGAATATTCAAATCATACATATCCTTCAAAATTAACTAATGATTATGTATAATTTGATAACAATTGAATTAATAACTAGCTTGGAAAAAAAGTAAACACTTGATCTTCAAGTAGATTGTTGTTAACAATGTGTTCAGAAGAAAATAGTTCAACTCAAAGCATCAATATTTTTCTCAAGTTACTTGAGTCACTTATAACCCCAAGTCCCATTCATTGCCATTCTCTACTGTGTGTTACAGGGTGAAGAGAGTGTTCAAAGAAAGTCATCTACTTAGATTATTAATACTGCCATGCTATGTAAAAGTGTAAGAAAATTAACATCCAAACCTAGTAGAAAATATCTCAAAAAAATCTTTAAAAGAAAGTTGAGAAAATCTTAGGTGATCTGGAACACGTCTTAAGCCTACTTTCAAAAAAAATCTACAGACCAAAGATTTTAAGATTTTCTGCGGAAAAATCTTAAGATTCTCTTAAGATTTTTATTCTCAAAGTTCCTTTAAAAGTTAGGCTTAAAGTGTTTTAAATAACTTAAGAAATTTCTGCTAATGGACGTTTCCGTAGATTTTCTCAAAAATTATGTTTTTCAGAAAATTTTAACTTGTTCCTACAAATATAGACTCAAAAGTTTTTCCAAATAACTTGAAAATTTCTCGTAAAGATTATATTTTCGTAGATCTTCTTGACAATGTATTTAATCTGGATTTTATTCTACTTGCAGGTCATCAAAATGATCAGGATTCTCATCTAAATCGGATAAGCATATATAATTTGAAAATGTTTTATTCAATCAATAAGTTTTTTTTCTTTTTTTTTTTACAATATTAATAGCAAGTTATTTTGCAGTTCCGCAAAAAGAACTTATGATAAAAGCTAGACTCGTTCCAAATAATCAATAATGAACAATTTATTGACAAAAAGCTCTACTATTTTCAATTTTCTTTTTGCCTGCGTTCTTTTTTACTAATTGTCTTTAAATTAAATTTTAATTGGATTCGATACAACTTTTAAACCCTAATGTGACTATCTATTCGTTTCCAAGGGAAAGGTTAACGGTTAAATTTAAAACGAAGAAGCTAAGAAAAGTTAGCTAATTAAATTTGAAATGAAAATAAAGGTATTCTTTCTTTTGGAATTTTTTTTCAGAATATTCATTCCTAATTAAAAACGATAATTGGTAAGAATTATATTTAATTTGGTTACATTCAGTGTTTTTAACAAATTTATTACTATTATTATTATTTTTTTTATTTTTAATGTTCGCTTCTAGTTATTAGCAATGTTTAAATTCAACTAGTTTTGGTTCAATTAATGCTAGAAGCTGTTTAAACTAGCTATTTTTAGGAGGAAAAATCCATATATGCAGATTTATATTATTGTATTAATAAAATCGCTCTGTAAATCTATGATTTTAAGACTTCTATTACCAAAGTCGGTATTTTTGAAAGAGATAGAACATTTATTTTTTACTGTAAAATTTTAGGGATATAAATACGTTCAGTTAACGTGGTTAGTTTTTTGAAGATTGTTGTTTGCATTATAATGAATACATATGTGTTCGAAGAATTATTTTAGTGAATACTATTGATTCGGAAAAGCAATGCTATTTTGGAAATTAGTTGAAAGCATTTTGATTAAAAATTCCTGAAATTCTTATTAAACGTACCTATTTCACTTGTGCTCTGAACTGTATATATTTATGAATAATGTATTATTGTATGAATGATTTATCACATTCATGTAAGCTTGAGGCAGAACATCTGTCAGTTTCCTTATAAAAAAACTGGGCAATCTCTCGAATACTTACGGATTATGAGGAGAGCAGTAGTACTTTTTTTTTTCACTTACGACTCAAACAACTTGACCTTGATTAGATTCCAATGGAATTCTTTGTAAGTTTACTAAAGTAACCAAACGGATTTCTTTTAGTGTTGCTAAATAATTGTTACAATTGTAATTACACGTTACTATTTCTTTTGTATAGTAAACGGTTTAGTCCATATTTTAAAGATAATGTAAATTCGTGAATTTTATTATGTTATGTAATTAATTATGCATAACTGTATAGGAGCTAATGTTTAGAAAAGTGCCAATTTGAGTCGAAAGTGAATTTTCACTTGTATTTCAATAACTAGTTAAAAAAGTAATTTTCCCCAGAAGGAAGATAAGGTTTTGCTTTCATTTCCTCTAATAACATCAGAAAAAAAAATTTTTTTTTTCTTCAGCAAATATTTGTTCTATACTTCAAAAATCAGATTGGTAACGTGTCCTCAGTAGCAAAGCTTAGCATGCAAACAGCTTAAGCGCACTTTCTAACTTCCCAAAAAAAAACACACTTGCACAAAAAACGATTCTATTTTTACCCCTTTGTTAATATTTTACTTCATTTTTGTTTTAATCGATTTCTGATTTTCTAGGGAATGCGAAATAAGCGTGTCCCTCAGTTCCGCGTCAGAGCGGTAACAATAACTTCCGATTTATATTTAGGCTCCCAAAATCAGTTCCTGCCCCGATACCACGTGATACTGAGTACCTGGTGTGATGTTTTATAGCATCGTAGTTAAAAATTTGCATTTCTGCACCTAAAATTGCAGTAAGATTTTTTAAAGTGATTTTATAAAATGTGTATCATTTAAATCATCAGATCGGTAACACGAGCTAAAATGTGCAGCTTTTATCATTTTAAAAAATATTTTATGTATAAGTATAGTCCTTTATTACAAGTGAAAAAACCACGTGTTTGATTTTGGTTTAGCGCGATCGACTCGGAAATAAAAATAATAACTTTGTCGGTTTGTCAGATCGGTAACAATCAGAGCGGTAACATTGAAAAACAGCGAACATGTTACCGAACTAACTCTCACGTTTCAGAATTATTAAAAAGCAAAAATCATAGGTTTTAGCCATATATTGAATTGTTCTTAAAAATGAAAAGCAATGAGTTTTAGTACAATTGTTTCATATGTGGTTTGTATGACCTGACAATAGAAGTTAGTAAAATAAGAAAAATTGACACTGCAGAAATTAAGTTAATTAATTATTATTATTTTATTTATTTTTTTTTTTTTGGTGCTTCAATTTCTCATTACTTCGCTCAATAACTAGATAATAACTAGCATGCTAAATTTGAATTTCTGATCAAGAAATTAAATTTCCTGCAACTAATTAAAGAAAAGCAAGAAACAGAGTTGTGTGTTGAAGAAGTTGAAGTTGTGTGTTGTTTCAAAACAAAACAAATGTTTTATTAGCTTGGATTTGGTAAGCTCATAATTTATTTTATCTAAAAAAATTATCGTTCATTTTTATTCCCAAGAAATTATTTTTTATAATAAAATTTGATTTTTTAGCTAATATATATATATATATATTTATATTAAAATAATTATCTTAATTCTATGTTAAAAATGCAAGGAAATGATATCATTTTTAAAGATGTTAATGAAGACTGAAAGCATAAACTCAAATATGTAGCTCATATTAACATCAGATCTGTAACGGCTTAAAAGTGAGTTTTCAAGAAGGGGGTAAATACCTTCCTTGACCTCCCCCCTTTTATTTTCTTGCATTTAGACCCAATTTAGACTTAGAATCCATTATTTATTTTTTTATGCAAAAATTTTTTCTAATCAGGAAACTCCAACTTCAAATTGGCACTTTTCAAAATATTGACTCATATCGTATATTATAATCAAAAGGGAGAACAACTAATACAGCTGTGGTTTTACATAAGAGCTTTCATTACCCAAAAGCAAATGCTCCTAAGAATTATACATTGCTGCTTGAAATGTATTCTAAAAGCAAAATATAACTATGATAAATAGAGTTTCAAATGAATACTAGCTTAAAAATGAACATATAACATTTTTTTCTGACCGGTGATTTGCTTTTTGCAATAAATCACGCTGACTTGTAGATGTTAAAGGCAAAACATTTTAACAAACGCCTTTACTTTTTAAACGTATAAGTTATATTATCAACAGTTATAAGAAAAAGTCTGCTCCAAAAGTCAAATTAATTTTAACTATTCTAATTTAAAAAACCCGTATTATGTTAATAAAGTGAGTAATAAAAAATCGGTAAATTAGGTGTTAATCCGTAAGTTACCGCCCCAAATGCAGTAGAGGTAGCATTCCTATTATATTTAATAAACTTAACTATGCATCAATTGTACTAAAATAGACTACCTGGAAAAGAAATGAGCTGGGTGGAAATTTAATTCTCGAAGTATAATTTAGGTACGGAAATGGATTAGCCAAAAGTTAACTTTCAGATAAGGCTGTGAAAAGAAATATAATTCAAGTTTTGCTGTAGTGGGTAAGCTTTAGAACAATGTTGTGATGTTCCAAATCGAAGCGTTTAAAACATAAATCAGTACTTTGCAAACTCTAAAACTACCGAAAAAGTAGGTTTTTATTTTAAATGTGAAGAAAATATTTACTGTTAAAGTAAAATATATCAAACCTTTACTATTTCTGCTTTCGATTATTTAAAATGAACAGTTCATTAGTTATACTCTATTGTACCTAAAGTTGGACTAATTTTTATTTGTTTAACCTTCCTAATGCGATATTTAATAAGACACATTCATGATTTTGCATATATGCGTTAAATAATGATGCACTGTGTTATTTTAACCCCACTATGGGTGGATTAGTTTGAATGTCTGCACTGCAAATAATAAATGTTGTTTTTACAGTCTAATACAGCTAATTTATAAAGTGTAAAATTGCTAATATTTGACAATAATAAACTGTAAAATAACTAGTTTTACAGTTTATTACTGTGCATTTTAGTTTTCAACTGAAAACTCGGCTTTCAGTATTATACTGTAAAAACAATAGTCATTTTTTCAGTGAATTTAACTTAAATTAAGGTCAGCAAAAATCTAACATGCTATGCGCACTGCCATGCATTGCCTCTACAAGCATGTTTCGCTCATTGAAAGTTCTTTATATGCATTAAAATTTAGTCCACAGTAGTTCAATGCTTTATACATAGTTAAAAATGAGATTATCAAAGAACAACATAACTTTTTAAACTTTTAAACTCTAACATTTGAAAGTTTTGTGATTTTGTTAAAAAAAAGTCAACACTAATAATTTTGAACATGTAAATAAACTCATGCACACATGAATGTGTGCATGGCTTCCTTTCATGCCATGTTCTACTTTATCCTTAGAAAGTTAATTTTTACGGAATTGATCTCTGTAACGGTTTTTAATGTTTCGTATAGTGAACTCAAGCCTTCAAAACAAATTCACTCATCTAGAAACTTTCACTTCCCCTCCCCTTTCCCTTACTTTAGCTCGGCGTACACCAATATAGGTGCTATATAGGTGTGGTTTTGACGATGGGAAGATTACTACTGTAATAATTAACTGTTTTATAATATGAATTAGCAAAGTAAAATTGTTAATACTGTCTAAAAAATTATTTGAGTTTTTATGATTGCGAAGCAAGACAATTGGAATTACCAAAAAAGAAAAGTTTATTTAACCAAGTTACAGTGGCTTAACTTTAAACGCTCGAGACTTAACTTGAATCAACGCAAGATTAGATAAATAATAATGAGTTACAATTGTTATACAACAAAAAACAATTATTTATATAACTAGATTAAGACTACTTAAGCAAAATAAGATGATTATTATTAAAAAAAAAAAAAAACCTTTCAAATGCATGTTTGAAAAGTATTTGACGTGACTTTTCCAATTTTAAACATCCACATTAATTTACTTTTCTAAAGTAACGTTGATGACGCATCATTTTTCACATTCAAGATTACGTGAAATCAATGTTTTATCTTCTGCATTATTTAAATCAAAGTGCTTTTAAAAGCATGGACATCATCGAGCTGTATCTCTGTTTGGTGTCCAGACGGGTATCTTTGTCTTCAGATCATTTAAGGAAGTCCATTTTGTTAAACTTCATTCCTCTCCAGAGCTGCATACTGGAAATAATATTTCATTGAAAATCATTTTATTTTAAACTAATTTAAGTACCGGCAGTAATTAAAGTTTGGATATTAATCGGATCTTCTATGAGATGACATTCGTCTAGGAGCAAATTCGCGAAAATATACATATAAAATGATACCATGTGACCAAAATATTTGTTACCCATTTTTGAGAGACATTGCCAGGTTCGTCTCCATTACAGAAGACAAGAACGCAGTGGAGTATATCTGTAAATTAGCATTAATTGCAGTCTAAAAGTAAATGTTAGTACAAAATAACAATAATAATAATAATAATTAAATAAGACGGCCACCTTCGTTAGTGGTCAGAGAAATTTGGTCCCAGACTTGAATCCTGGCTCTTGCATGGATGTACTTTCTCTCTTTCTGTCTTTGTCCTTTATCTGTGAAAATTTATGTTTTGAATGGCTGCATGTCCTATAAACGGGTGTTATGGCATGTGTGTTGAACTAAATCATACTTCCACCTTAATGGTGCTCGTTTAAACGGAAGCGGTACAAATTTTGCCTTAAACCCGATTAAATACATCTACTCGGGCTCGTATACCTCAGTGGTATTAGTAACAACAACATAATTAAATAATACAAACTTTAACACTTGAAATTTCAATTATACTTCAAGCAATGACGAATTGCGATAGTTATGTGTGTTTAGACGTGCGTGTATGTGTGTATGACATGAGTGCCACCACCTGCTTCACCAACTCTACCTAAGACCAGAGGCGAACCTACTCCACCTGAAGTAAAGGGAGTCGCACCAGCAGGGGCAGATGAACTGGCTTAGAAGTTCTAGGTCCACCATCCAGTAACGCGTGGAGAAAACGTTGGCGCCCCGTTAGCAGAGCAGAGCAGAGACTGATTGGTGAGTAACGTTGTCAGACTGTCAATATGAAAGAGTGGCCGTGGTGGCCCGATCGGTAAGGCATCGGACTCGTGTCCGGAGGGACCCGGGTTCGAAACCCAGCCGATCAAAGATCCACCGCCTTGATTAATGGTGGCTGGGAGGCGTTAAAAATGTCGTGGTCACAAAGTCCTCCAAGTGAAACGATACCTCTGGGGGTGCTGGGCCCTAGGGTTTGCTCGACCCTAGGTTCTGATTCAAAATTAAGAACAGAACGCTCTTCAGGGCCCTATCCCGGTTAAACCACGAAGCTGTGGTAGGTACGGGGGACCCTGGAGAGTGTGAAGTGAAGTGTCAATATGAAAGAGGGACTACACAACGTCTAAGTTCGAAAAATAATGCAAAAGAAGAAAACAAATTTAGTGTTAAACCAGAGAGTAATATTTAACGTATTTCGAAAACTTACATTTTTTTTTTCAAATGGAAATAAAATGTCTTTTAAGCTCAGAAGAAAATTAAGAAATTGATTTTTTTTTTTTGGATCTTTCTGAAATTAGCTTCATCAAAACCGTCAACTGTTTTCTTCTTGCTCTTTACAGAATAAATACTTCTAGCACGTATCAAATGCATAAGACTTTTGACAAAAGTTGGATATTATATCGTAACGTTTACTCGCCCTAAGTAGATTTTTTTTTTTTTTTTGCTGAGACAAAACAAAATAGATAGTAACGTAATAAATGTGTCTGAGTAAGACTTTTTACACGTTTTTTTTTTTTTTTACCTCACTCATACATATACGCAAGGTGTCATTTTGATTCATTGTAGATAAAACTGACATTTAAAAAAAAACATTTCTTTCTTGCAATATTAACCATGTGTTTCTCATAAGCATTTCATAAGAATATTTGCTTAGTATTTTTTCTGAATAAATAAATTGCTACAAATGCTTTGAGAAGCAATAGCTATAGCATTAAGCAAGCTAGAGCAAAAGAAGCATTTTTTTTTTTGGAAAATGTAAATTACAAAAGTCGTTTATGCGTATTATGGTAAAGAATTTTTGAAAAATTAAATTCAAAGCAAATTTTTACTTACATAGATTGAAGTATTTATTTTTAAGGAAATTTTGTCATTTTTAGAGGCATTCAACTACTTAAAAGACTTAAACATATAAATGTGAGTCCTTAAATTATTTTTAAATGAGTTTTTTAATGAACATAATTCTCTAACATTGAATGAAGAACATTTTTGGTTTTGTTTTATTAATAAAGTATGTTCTTGAGATATTACACAGCAATTTTCTTTTCTCTTCCTTTTTTTTTTGTAATGTAAGGTTTGAAATGCTTTTTTTTTTCAAATGAGAAGAAGGCATCTATTTCCATTGTTCACTAACTAAAACCTGTTAATATTTAAATGGAAACCCTTTATGAAAAATTTTACAAGAAAAAACAACTGAAATAATTTCCTGCGCAGAATATTTAGCGAAAGAAAATACGTGCCTGCCATTTTTATTATAGTTCCTGCTTTTGATTTTTGAATTTTATATACATTTTATTTTAAAAAATTTCACAATATCTCATTCTGTAAAATGCATTTTATAATAAAAGAATGTACATTTACAAAAAAAAAAAAAAAGTAATGATTGATTTCCATAATACTAAAAAGAACATGTAAAACTTTTAGAATTGTAGAAAAGAAAAAACACACAACTGTGTCAAGTCTTTATGTCACTATTTATGAAGCGACTACGTTATTAACTAATATTCTTCGCTATTGCAAATTTAAAGTTAACTTAGATTTCCTTACTGTTTATAAAATGTATTCACTATGCTATTTTGCCCCTTTTCCCTTATTTACAAGTCATATAAATTTGCAATTGAGTACATGAATTCAGTATGATATTCATTAGCTGGGAGGTTTGCCTCCGGATGCTGTTATTCGGATAATGTTGCTTGCTAAATCATCCAAAACTAAAGCTAACCTCAAAACGCAATTAACTGTTAGTTCAACGGTAAATAAACCTCCAGGAGTAATGTCGCACCTAAAAGCTACTGATTCAACAGGAATATAGAACATTATTGTGAAATTGTATCGTGCGACTTGATGACGCATTACATGTTCTTTGAAGTCAGAAAGGTTAAGAGTTATATTTGGATTTGAAAACCCCCATCGCGGTTTTAAACATTTATTATTTAATCTTCTTATTAGGAAAATTATCGTATATATTGAATAAATTTGTGCAAAGGAATTAAATAACTTAATGTATTTCCTTGAAAAGGAAGCAAAAGTATTGTTACAAGTCCATATTTATACTCGTATTTATACTGTAAAAAATGAATGTTGTTTTTACAGTATTATACAGCTAATTTACAGTATTTACAGCTGTAAAAATTGCTAATTTTACAGTTTTTACTATGCATTTGATAGTTTTAAAGTGGAACCTCTGCTGCCAGTATTTTACTGTTGAATTTACAGTATAATACAGCTAATTTTGCGGTAATAAACTGTAACATTGCTTTTTTACAGTAACAACCTGTAAAATTACTGTTTCACAGTAACAAACTGTAAAATTGTGTGTTTCACAGTGTATTGCTGTACATTTCACAGTTTTAAACTAGAACCCCTGCTGCCAGTATTATATTTTAAAAACAACATTTCTTTCTTTTTTTGTGTGTGTTTCCTTGCAAAGGAACAAAAGTACTGTTACGAGTCCACATTTATACTCATATTTGGATCATCTTTAGATAATCACCCACTTCTCGTGAAGACAAATGAAACATTTTCACAAAAATATGAACGAGAAAGTACAGTTGAGCTCGCTTATTAAACGGTTAGAAGAACAACCCGCCTAATATATTATATTCAATGTATCAATCCATTGTAATGTACTATTTTCTTGCCGGATAATGGAATGAAACGCTTATTAGCATATTTCTTCAGGAAAAAATGGCTATTCTATTAAGCGAGCTCGACTGCAGTTCTAAAATATTCAAATTAATTAAGCAAATCGTAAAAAGTATACTTAACGTAACGGTATTCGCTTTTGAGTGTATACTACAAAAAAATAAACTTTTGTTTTTACCATTTCATACTGGCAGCCGAGTTTCCAATTTATAACTCTAAAATACACATTAATAAACTGTAAAACTAGCGATTTTATAGTTTATAACTGTAAAGTTGGCAATTTTACAGTTTATTGCCGTAAAATTTAGCTCTATTGTACGGTAAAATCAGCAGTATAATACTGGTAGCAAAGATTTCAGTTTAATACTTTAAAATGCACGGTAATGAACTGTTCAATTAGCAATTTTACAATTAATTATTGTAAAATTACCAATTTTACAGATTAGTACTGTAAAAGTAGCAATTTTACAGTTTATTACTGTAAAATCAGCCATTTTGCGTTTATTACTATAAAATTAACTGCATAACACTGAAAAAACAACACTCATTTTTTACAGTGTAGTAATACACTGAATAAACTTCACATCTATCGCACAAAGGTATTTAGTTTCTTCATCGGAGAGGGTTTTTATTGATAACCTTAAAATAAAAGAAAGAATTTCAGAAATTCCTATTTGGAAATACATTTTAGTAAGTTTTCGTGGGCTACCAAGGGTGACCGAATATCTTTCAGTGGCCCAGGAATCATTTTCATTTAAATAAAAACTATCTGCCAGTAGTACCTACTAGGGATGCACCGATAAGCAAATTTGCCGATTACCGATTACCGACTAATCGGCTGTTGATAATCTACCGATTAATGATAAGGACGATTGTTTTTCTACTACCAATTTTACCATCACTGTTTTTTCTCTGTTATACAATTCCAAGTTTAGCAATAGTAAGTAATATTTTTCTGAGAGATTTTTTTTCCATTTTCCTAGTTTTCACAAAATAATTTCAATATTTTATGTAATTTCTAAGAACACATTTTCATATTACTTTCAATAATATTATTAACACATTGTTTGTTATGTAACATAAAATGTAACATAAAATAATACATGACACAAAATATCAAAACAAAGGGGAGGGGGAGGTCTGAGGTGAGCACTCTAATTTAGGAGCACTTTTAATTCATATTTTTTAATAATTAGTAGCAGTTTAATTCACTACTTTTATTCCTTGAAAATTAGCGGTTATCTAAAAGCACTGTGCTAAGGAGAAAACTATCGCCACATGAAAAATGTTGCAACATTTTCCATGTATATTTATTTCAAAGTAGGAGAATTAGTTTTAAAAAATTTTATATCAGTTGTAAGGACAATCATTACTGTTAATAAAAGTATTCATCATAGTTGGTATACTTTAAAGAATAGTATTTGAAAAATACTTTTTGGCCGATTAATCGACCCGATTTCGCCGATTATTAATGATCGGCAAAGTGGCCGATTATGGCCGAATCGGTGCATTACTAGTACTTACATTCCTACGTATACAAACAGTAGTTAAGTCAAATGAAAAATTCAAAGAGCTTTCGTAGCAGATCACGATTTGTAACGTATATTAGAAATCGAAAATAAAAGAATATGCTTGCGAATTTCGAAACTTTAACAAAGAGAAAATAATGCCGAATTTCGCATTAAAATGAAAGAGACTTAAGCTCCACCCGCACAGCATTAAAAAAAATACTATTATTGTTCGTGAGTTTTGTAGCATAATTATATGCACCAACATTTCCCCAATTCTACACGCTAATGGAGTTACCTTTTATAGATTCTTATTATAATTTATTCACCTGTTAGATTTGATGAAGTATAATTATAAATTGAACTTGAAATTTCGCTGGCAGACAATTGACTCGAAATGTTGGGTTTAAGTATCCCGGGAAAATTATATGAAATTGAAATTTTAATGTGCACAAGAAAAAAAAATTTCTTTTATATTATTCTTAGAGAGAAACATATACGAAGAACCAAGTAGTGAATCATAAGCATTGCCTTTTGTTTAATACCGAATGTCAAACAAAAAATTACGTTTAAGAAATTTGTCTTGTATAATATCTAGAAAAGTTAATCCTCATCGGAGCAAATTTATTTCAATCAGTTTCAGAAGGAAATGGTATAAAATGTTCAGTAGATAAATCAAAGCAAAAGAGAAAAAAAAAAGGCTAACCTCATTAACACTTTCCCATGGGCTTCGAATAAAAATGGTTTCTTTCCTTAATGACTGGGAACAAACGCCATGTGAATAGAAACTTGTTACGAAGAAAAAATAAAACATATATCTTTCCATTTCAACTTTCTTTCCAAGAAGATTAGCGACCATATACTAGTTGAATAAAGCTCAGTATTATGTCATTTTATTTCACAACACAGGGGGGGATTATGGCGCAATTTGCGCCATTAAATTTTTTTTTTGGGGGGGGGGGATTTTTTAAACTAATTTATTTATTTATATAATTTATTTATTTATATATTTTTATTAATTATTTTTTAATTAAATTATTTACTGATTATTTTAAATTTAAATTATTCATTAATTTATATTTTAATTTAAATTATTTTTTATTATTATTTATTTATTTCTTTTTTTGCGTGTGTGTGTGCGCGCTTGGAATGTCTGGAAAGAAAAAAGCCGACTATATTCCGTACATAATTAGTACTTTTAAAAAATAATATAGAAAAAAATAATAGTTATAATTTTAAAAAATAAATAAGTAAAAGTTAAAAAAATAAATAAATAACATGAAAAAAAATAATTATTAATATTTAAAAAAATATAAAAAAATAAGTAAAGTAAAAAAGAGGGTTGTAAAAAATTTGGGGGGAGGGGGAATTTGCGCCATTGAGCTTAGGGGGGGGATGGCCACTCCTGTCACAACAAATATTTTAAGCGCAAACATTTTTTTATGCAGGTATTTCAGTTCATAATAATATATTTATTTTCGATAACGCCGTTTTATTCTTACGAATATTCCCGAGGCTTATTATCATTTTTACCATTATAATGGTTATTGTTTACATATTATTCATAGTTAAACATTTTAAAGATATAAAACTATTTTTTGACTACACTTTTAAAGCAAAAATTTATTAAATAATAAATTTACCTTCATTTAGTATTTAAAACAGGCGGTATTAAAAACAAGGGAGCTTAAATAAAATATATATAGAATGAAATTAGTACGTGACTCTAAATTATAAGACATTATTCATGTCTACGACAAGAAGTTTTAAAATGAAATTAAAAGAAAGCAACTTTTGTTGATGCGTGTTTAGTATTTGAGGGAGAAAGGAGGGATCGTTTCCTATTATGTAGAAATAACAATTTACGCATAATTTAAAATGTTTTTAAAGTTCATGTTGAAGGGAGTCTACATCATTTTTAACATGACCTGTAAGTAAAAAGTGATTTTAAATGCAAGTCCTCATTTTGAACTTTTCAATGAAGGCAAAGGGGGTTTGAATTATACTTAAAAATAGCAGAAACTACGCCCACTTTCAAGGAAATATATTAATTTCAAAATTCGAGGGGGGGGGGGCAAATAACCCCCTTGACCCCCATAAATGACGGGCCTGTTTAAATAGTATAAAACCTGCTTTAGCAAATAGTGCGACATGTTTTTCTAGCATCGATGCTGGAACAATAATTCATGTACACAAATTTGATATTTCCCATGTGCAAAGATGTGCTCGTATGATGTTTTATTAAGACCATCAAAACAATTTCTGTAAAAAAAAAAAAATCAGGACAGTAAATTAGAATTAAATGATCGCTACAACTGTTATTTATAAATACGTGTAAATGAGAAAGTATGTAGTTTTTTTTTTTTTTATATAATGCATTTGCAAAAAAACAATAGCAATTACTAACTTTCTTTTCTTCGAAAAACAGTTATCTGCATTGAGCAATGACTACCTTTTGCAAGTGCAAGGAAATAAAGTCCTAGGAAATGCATAATTCAAAATATAGAGTTTAGGTTTGGCAAGCTGTGCTATAAATACATTAGGAAGTTCAATTTCTCGTAGGAATTTAACAGTTTTCCAAAGGAATGTTTTCCTAAGAATGTTTTTCTTTTGCGAAAGAAATCAACTTTTCTAGGAACTACTGTCAGCAGAAGAGTCAGTTTTATTTCTTATAGTAGAACAACCTCGTTTTGTCTGAAAAATAACACCTTATATTTTGACAGAATGTGTAAACACTTGTTAAAATTCCGGAAAATACTGAACAGACAATAGTTTAATTTCATTAGAAAAGGAGCTGTTGTTTTGCGATGCAACTGAAATTACAGGTTATTGAAAATAAATTTAACTTAAAAAAAAAGGAAATAAAGAGTAAATAGTTGTGTGGTATAATGGACGGATAAAATGATTGGTAACACATGTGTTTATATTTTATTATTTGTAACGAATTCAGTGAAGAAAAAAAGTAATGATAATTAAGCTCAGATTCTGAAGTATTAATATTTGTTAGTTATGGAAAGTTATTCAATGAGTAGCTTAAGTTTTTACCTTTGATCTTTTCTTTGTGTGATTTTATTCAATGCTGATCAGTTTTTTCAATTATCAATAATATTCTAAAACTTGTTAGTAAATTGAAAGAAACTATCATTTTAATACATTGTGCTTAAAATAACAACAAAATAAAATAATTTAATATAAGAAACTGAAATAAAGGTAGCTCACAGGTGAAAAAGCAAATATTAAAAGCTTTTTCACTCTTTTTTTTAATACTCGGAGAGCATACTTCTTTCCTTCGAAGAGCACTGTTCTCTTTCCTTGAAAAGCTCTTGTAATCTTTACCCTATTGGAGAATTTAAGCCTCTTCAGTCTATAACATTTAAGCTGTAGTTGTTTGCCGAAAAGGAAAAGACAAACGAGCTTATTAAAATGTTTCATCACACCAAAATTGCGTAATCTTTTGATCACAACAATTTTAAGGGCGATAAATACTTTTTAAAATCTTCGTAAGAAGATTACATAAACATGCTATATATTATTGCTATTAGCTGTCAGATGACGGGTACTGTAAGAATTCGTGCTGCATGTTGGCAGTGCTAGTAAGAGAAAGGTTTATTTGTTTGTATCATGTGATTATTTTGTGTGCAGTGTCCATCGAAAACAATGTTCATTTTTCTTTTTAAATTGCACTACCTGTACACTAAAAAATGAATGCTGTTTTTACAGTATAATGCAGCTAATTTTATTGTAATAAACTGTAAAAATTGCTTATTTTACAGTAATAAACTGTAACTAACTTTACAGTGTTAAACTGTAAAATTGCGTATTTAACAGTTTATTACTGTGTATTTTACAGTTATATTGGAACCTCGGCTGCCAGCAAAAACAACAGTTCATTTTTGCAGTGTAACAGAATCTGAAAGAAATATTTTTTGAGCAATCAAGATTTTTCCTTTTTATTCGAAGCTTGGAACTATTTTGTTTATTATTATTATTCGCTCAATCATATTACCAACCCTCCATTATGTGCACAACATTTCGTTAATTTTAAAGTATTAGTTTTCCCGCTATACAATTCTGAAGTAAGATCGTTTAGTTATGGACTTTTTGTACTTTCCCTAGGCGTTTATATAAAAAGCATTTTGTAGAATGAGTAATGCTATGTAAGCAAAGTTCGAAAATGGTCCTGATAAGGATATTGTAAAAGTTCATGGCAAAAAGTTTGAAATACAGCAGAGTACTTAGTCTTAGTTGCGTACCCCTGTAAGATGTGTAAGTTCTCTTCCACCCACCCCCCTAGAAGTCTTTGGCTTAGGAGAAAACATACACACACACACATATATATATATATATATATATATATATATATATATATATATATATATATATATATATATATATATATATATATATATATATATATAGCTATCTACGACACTGAGATTCCACGAAATGCCTAAAACAAGTCACAGAATAGGAAATAATTCATAACTAGCACGGTATTTTTTTTTATTTAATTTTTTGATGAATAGTTTTTGGTAAAATTTTGGCTAGACAAACCATCAAGTAAAACTGGCAAATTTTAAGCGCTGAAGTGCATTTTAAAAGTCACATAATTTTCCTCATGACATTCGCCATTAAGCAGAGATGCCGGTTTTTTCATTTGGTATTCTAAAGGATGACTAGGAATCTTTTTATAGCCTGAGAAACGCCTTGGAGTCACTTTTTACATTATGCAATGAGTTACCGCCCATAAGCCAGGGCTGAGGCAGAACTGAAGCAAATGCACCCACAGCTCGATCATAGCATCCTAAGACTGCAGTTTCGCTCTTATTATGGACTCCTCAATTAGGAATAGCCAATGATCGAGCCGGAGGCAAAAATCCTCTTAATGAAGCTGAGATAGCCAACAAACTGGTAGATAAAGTGACTCATTGCATATTACCCAGCTTTTGCCTTCAAATTTCGAGTTGAGCCGCACCATAGTTTGCGGACGCTCGTTGGTAAAATAAATTCACTTTATCTACCAGTTTGTTGTCTATCTTAGCTTCATTAAGAGGATTTTTGCCTCCGGCTCGATCATTGGCTATTCCTAACTGAGGAGCCCATAATAAGGGCGAAACTGCAGTCTTAGGATGCTATGATCGAGCTGTGGGTGCATTTGCTTCACTTTATACAATGTCGAGTAAGTTTAGACATTATAAATAATACCACGATGTTCTATATAATACCAGATTTCATACTTTGCCGGTAACATACATGCATACGCAGAAGGATTCAAAGTCGAGGCAATTTAACTGGTCACCCAAACTTCTATTCTAACCATTTTGACACATTATCTGAAGCTTAAAAAATGATTTTAACTCATTAAAATTTTATTTTATAGTTTATGATAAATTAATATCAATATATTTTCGTTTAAATTAGAACTAATAAGTGTTTTGTTTGTTCCTTCTGTGACTTTTTTTGTAAAATATATGTATTTTTTGAGTAAAAACCAAAAAGCGACGTTTAAAAACACAAATAGACAAAGTTAAAATTGGCAGACATGTTTCAAAGGCATAAAGCCTCCTTCTTCAGTGCCAAGCAAGAAATGGAAAGAAGCAAAGCATCGGGAGAGCTATGAATGTTTGTGCCTTTGAAACATGTTTGCCAATTTTAACTTTGTCTATTTGTGTTTTTAAACGTCGCTTTTTGGTTTTTACTCATTTTCGCACAAAGTGAACTGCTTTTAATTATGTATTTTTTGTTTATTTCGTGATGAGAAAGTAGTACAGAATTAAGCTTAGATTAATTATGAAAACACTTTTCAACACAGAAAGAAAAAATTGGCTATAAATGGTCAATTTTTCCCATTAGCAAAAAACATTTCTCTTGAGAATATTAGTTAAGACACTAAAGCCAAAAGATGCAACTCGAACACTAAAATCGATGAAACAGGAATAAGAAACTTAGCAATCCGCTTACGTCTTGGTCAGATATCTTGCAACATTTATGCATCTGATGAAATGTTTCTTTGCATTCTTGGAAGTATTCTGACTGCATAAGTTTCTTAGCTTACAAGTTTCCAGAGAAGCTTTAACGCTTTCAAATGGAGAGACATTTTAAATCTACAGCATAAATGCTTTGAAGTTGTTAAAAAGAAAACTTCTTTAAAGGATATTTTTGGGGATATGCTTTAAAGGCCGGGGGATTAGAAAAAAATTCTAAAGCGCAAATATATCTGCAAAGTTAAGAACGTAAATTAAATATTGAATTCTGGGCTTATCAAATTACCATGAAAAATTATGGTAAACAATGGCACAATTCTTTTTGAATTCTTCAACTACATGAACTATGTTCCATAAAAGAATTAATACTATTTTAAACTTTTTTATACGAGTAAACTGCAGGCAACCATAAAACAATGAACACCCTATTTTAAAGTTTTTTTTACCAGTAAACTGTAGGCAACCATAAAGAAACAAAATTTTTTATCAATTAAGACTAAGGATTTTTTTTTTTTTTTGCAATACATTTTGCTACACATTTTCCTATTAATAAAGCAAAAAAGCCGAAGACTCTGACATAAAATATTTAGCAAATAAAAACAGTTAATTTTCTGATAATTCGCACAGTTATGGTTGCAATTTGTCACTAAGCTTTTGAAACTAACTGCAAATATTAAACTATGCGCTGAATGAACGTTTTCTCCACTACTTTATTTTGTTCGTTTTATTACAATACAATTTTATTCCAGTTTACTCAGAAATTCGACTCATTTGAATAAGAAACGACAGAGTTTCGAACGCAATTAAAATCTCCATAAAATGTCAATATTTAGATACAAGACAAGTAATGTGCGTGTTCTTTGATAACCAGTTTTGCCCCTAATTGCTGTACACTGAATTGTCTTGAATATACACTTTACATGAATTTTTGAAAGTATAAAGAATTATTTCCGAGTAGCTGTTTCATTAAATAGTACAGATCAAAGCTGTTGTAAAGAAATATTTTATTACAGTTAGAAACACTTATCTTGTGAATAAAGTAATTTATATACCTTTATTTATTTCGATTCTTTTTTTACCCATTTATGTCCAAATTTTTTTAAACATTTTTTTTTCAACTTTTATCTGCTTAAAACTCTTACTTGGAATGGTTTACATACATTTTAAGCGTAAAATAGATCGCCGTTGCCATATTTATTAAGTTATTTAACGTACTGTTTATGGGACACTAGGCAGGTATGTGCGCCAAATACGATCTTACTTGACTTTACTTTTGCAAAGTACCATCATCTGTGATCAATTTTAAGCAAATCATTTTAAAATAGCTTAGTTTTATGAAAAAATAAGTTCGCAAAAAAAACTTACTTTCTCTAACCTGTACACCCATGCTGGATCGTTGCTTGACTGATTTATCTGAAAACAGCTGTCAATAAATAAACTCTGATGTCCAACTAGTGGTTCGTTCTATCTAATTTTCTCAAGAAGAAGGACTATTTAACTTGTAAAAAACAGCTTTAGTAAAATGATATACCCATTGCAGGTTTTTGTATGCTGTAACTAACAAGCGAATCGTTTTTAGGCTACTAGGCATAAATGGATTAAAATTATAGTTTTTAAAATAGGTTTTTTTCTTGTTCATATTTTGCTTTATTTCTAGTAAAATTGGATTGATGTGATTAATAAATTGATATGAGCACTAGTAATATTTGTGCATTTAATATTTCTAAATGCATATCTCGACTTCAATGCGAAAAAAAATGTAGGAAATATTGCAAACTTGAGAGCAACAAGATTTGAAACAAAACAAACGAAATAAGTAGATTAGGAAAAAACCTTCAGAGGCCATAAGTGGTGAAGAACATTGTAACAGTTGTCTGAAACATTGTCAGAATAGCAATGTACGCACTAATGAATTAATCTGCTTTCGTATCAAGATAAACAGTTTATTTCCCATACATTCGTAAGAAAAAAATGTCTTAGTGAAGACAATAGTATCCACCGTAATGCATTAGCCTAACCAGGCATGAAGAATGAAATTTATTCAAAACAGGCAATAGTCATTAAGTCCTGTTCTGTTTAATGCGTCATTTCTCTCATGAAATATAAAAAGAGCAACATCCCTATATAGCTACGGGAATGAAAAAAGGCAATGTCTGTAAAAATGACTTTTTGAGAAAGAATTGAAGAAAAGTGCTTTGGATTAAATACAAAAAGCGGAAAAAATTTGGATTTTGAAATTTTTTTGGCGCATTATTTTCAGTGAAAACCAGATAAGCCATCTTGCTCATTTGTGCATTCGCAACGTTGTTATTTTCTATACGATAAAGCTAAAGTTCATTAGATGATAAAAATGTTAAATAAAAATAACAATAATAACAAGTGAAATTTTGGCAGGTTTTGACCTTTACCTTTCCAAGGCAGTACATTTTCAGAACTTATAGCATTGGTGAATTAGTTTGAGAGTTAATCTAATAAGACGCAAACTCTTCGAATGTTTGTGTACAACAAGTAAAGTGTACTCACAAGAAAAAAAATTCATATTCATTGCACTTGATTCGCACATTAATTTTACCCGTAGATACGAAAAAATAACAGTTGTAGGATAGTAAGTGTGTTTATAAAATCTGTCACAAAATTAGCCATTCTTAAATATAAAAGTTAATTTTGCTTTTTCTTTTTTTTTTTTTTTAATCTTTAGATTTTTTTAGAATTGTAGATTCTCTCAGTTGTTCTAGTTAATTTTGTACACTTTATAACAAAACAAGAGATCTGAGCTTACTTTTGTGAATTGTATCAACATGATTGTCAAAGTCATCAGTGCTAGTAAATTTACTAAAATTCAAACCAGAATTTTAGATTAAAAGATCAAAAAAAAAAAAAAAACTCTTTAAGAAAAAAAGTTCTTTAAACGAGCATAAATAAGTCTTTTTACGTTGATAGATGTTTTTCATAACATTCCACAGGACAGAACGCAATCATCGGAGTGACCCAACTTATCGATTAATCATTTCTGAGAATATCGGCTGTCAAATGTAATGACCATGCGTGACTTATGATGTGTCTTCCTCACAATTAGAACATAATAGAAGATTCAGCTCTGTGCCTTCTAATGATGTCAAAGATCTTTTCAGTTTGTTGAACTTTATTTTTTACTTTACAGCTGTTTATGTCTAAGTACATGCATGTTTTTAAAGTTTAACGTGTTTTCGCAGTAAAATGGTATTTAGCTAGATATTCTGATTCAAATGATACTTTCTTCATGATGCACGATTTATATTATTATATAGTCGTATGTATTTGAAGCACTATTGAAAGTGATAGACTCTGCATTTTACAACTAATACAAACAGTTTACTGTAACAAAATAATTTCAGGACAAAAAAAATATTTTCCCAGAAACTATATTTTAATGAAATCAAAAACTACATAAATAAAGCTCAAAATGACCAGAACATAGAGAAAAAAGTTCATATTTAGGCTGCATTAAAACTTTTTCATCAATACAAAAGCGCCCAAGACATAACGAAATAGTCGTAAGAAGCACACTTTATTTAATCTTTGAGTTTCTGCTTTAGTTCTGCTTATTGAAATCGCAAAACCTATTCAGTTTAAAACAAACATATTTATTCATGGTTCCTTTATACATCACCTAATTTAAACTAAACATTTATACCTTTCCTCAAAATAAAGATAAAGTTGTAAAACACGTCTTTATCCTTCCCTAAATTTCTCAACAATAATTGCTTTTTATTTCTTATTTAGTTTGCACTGTGCGTTTATTTGAGCGAAACAAAACGTAAGAGAATGTGTCAAAAATTGTTCCAAAACGACAAAGGTTGTTTATTTCTGACGCATTTTCCGCGGTAATTTAAAATTAAACACAGTTACTTGCGATACATGTGACACTTCAAGCTAATGTCAAATAATGTATAAATTTAAAAGAGGTAATATTACACGTTGTTCCGTAAAATGAGACACACATTTCATACATTTTCAAAAGCCGTATAATGATAATTTTTACCTTTAAGAAGTGCGAGAAAAATTTAGCACGTTAAGCCTTTCAAAATTTTGTTAAGACAGTTAAATGCACTTTTATATTTTATGAGGTTCAAAACAAAAATAATAAAGCTTCACAACTAAAATATATCGCCGAATTGTACAAAAAGTTTAATTCAAAGTTTATTTGAATAAGAAGTGGCTAAATTTTAAAAAACGTTGTTTTGCAACAGAAAGACTTATTAGAAAATATATCCTGTCCCCAGTAAAAAAAAATTAAACTTCATGCATTTACCATACATCTAAATACATTGCAGTTAAAGTTCTTGATTCGTATTCGAAAATAAAACAATAAAAATATTTTTTTCCTTTTTTTTTTTTTATTTTTATTTTCAAAGAAAAATTGCTGAGGTATTTTTTTCTTTTTATTAAGAAAATTGCCCAAATATGTTAAAGAAACTAAGCTGTTTGCACTAGTTTATGTCATTAATTTGTGAATTACTGAAATAGTTACTTTTTATGACCTGGATTAAATCGCGTATTCCGATATATCGCTGTTTTAAACGGTGGGTTTTTGATCGGCTCGGGATCGAACCCAGGTCCCTCCGGTCACGAGTCCGACGCCTTACCGATCGGGCTACCACGGCCTTTTATGTCTGTCGACAAGCGCGATATAGCGAGAGATTACGGTATTTGCAGACGATTTCAAACTAAGATAAATTGCTGTTTAAAGTTTTGCGCCTACACGCATTTTATTTAGAAAGTACTTTTTCAGATTTTTTTAAAAAAATATTTCCTGTTCTTAAATGACTGCTGAAAATTGTATGTAGATAAAATACATTACAAAGAACCACCCGGTAACAATAACTCAATTTTAAAAAAAAGTCAGATACAACTTTTAAGCTTAGCACGGCACAACAAGTAAATTTTGCTTACTTTTATACCACCTTTTTTACTGTACATTTTCTGCCTAAAAAATAAGGACAATATTGCATCTCGCAAAGTTTATATCTATTTTGAAATCCTATGAAAATGCAACTCCATAAATCGGAAAATATTCTACCTGCCAGAATAAGTTAATCTACAATGTATCTTACCAACAAAGCTAAGCTTCGTAAATTCACCATCCTTCACGTAACTAATTAAAATCCCTGGTGGGTGGACGTATTTGTAATTATAATCCTACGTGCAGTTACTGCTAATTAGATTTGCATATTACGCTTTTTACGGGGCTTATATGAAAAAAAGTCAAATTAAAATGGCACATGTGCGACTGTATTAAACATAACTTAAAATTTTAATGCTGAAACATATATTTTTTCTTGTAGTAATGCTATACTATCTTTCTTTTAAGCTAATAAGTTATTAGTTCGAAGTACAAAGAATATTTATAAATTCAGGTCTGTAAATTTTTGTTCACAATATTTATTAATCTTAACACCAACTTACAGTACGTAAGTAAGTGATACATAAAATGGTACATAATATGATTTTTAAAACTGAAATATTTAAATATTGACATTAAATACTATTTACTTTTACGAAACGAAATAGTTTAAGCAATAAAAATATAATCCATCCTTGATTAGAATTTGAAAATCATATTTTACCCATGCTGTAGCTCGGCGGTTCCCAAAGTTTGTTCTGCGGGATCCTAGCCCAATTCCCCCCCCCCCCCCATCCAAGTTTCTTCTATATAGATGAAAATATCTATACAGTAGAAGAATGATAGTGAATGATTAACATTTGACTTCCAAATCTTTAACATTTTGTCCTGCAGTCATTGATAAGTACGGGGTTTTTAGAAGTAAATGAGAAGCACTAAGAATTCCATGGCTAAAAAGTTTGGGCTCAAATATATATAATGCTATCAAATATATATAAAGTTCAAATATATATGTTACGGCCAAAGTCCGAAGTCGGCCAGTTCGCGAAATGGCCAATATCGCCTCAAAATGACCGGCCAAAGTCCGATCTTACCTTGATTTCGGGCTTTGGCCAGCCAGTTCGCGAACTGGCTAGAGGCGATCGGCCAAAGTTAGAAAAAAAGTAGTGACACATTTTGTGTGTCATGACCTTTTTCACATGTCACATTTTGTGCTTGTTTACCATAATGCTAATGATAATCCCATTATATCTGCCACAGAGCAGGGGCGGATGCAGAAATAGTTTTTATGGGGGGCCCAGAAAAGTAAAAGTGCTTCCCCCCTACATTTTTTGCAAAAAAATCTCACAAAGTTCCTTTAAATTAAAAAAAAAGGGGGTGGATGAAAAAAAAAAAAAAATTAACATTTTAAGCCGATCAACTATTAAACCAGTGGTTCCCAGCATGGGGGCGATTGCTCCTGAAAGGCGATTGAACTCCTCAAAGGGGCGGTAAATTCTTAAAGGGCAATGGGTATTTGGAAGAGAAACAAAAGTAGAAATAAAACTAGCGAAAACCAAAATTGTAAACATGTACGAAACCGGTTGTTCAGAGTTGATCGAAGTGTCTTGAGCTAGGTGGCGTCTTCTGATGACATTAATTAACGAAGAAATTTATTAAAAACCTTTAATACATTTTTTTGCGCTTTTTAAATTCGAATAAAACTAATTGAACTTAAAATTAAAGTTTAAGAGCTTTCTTCTTGCACCTAGGATGAACCTTAGGAAGTATTTTGTCATCTATTGCTAATTTTATAAATTTTCAAATTATCAATTTATTTTAATTCACATTTTTAGTTTCAACGATTTTAGTTCCCTTGAGTCTAGTGTAGAAAAGAAAATAATATTTCTTGAAAAATGTACTTCTGTTTTTTGAAAAGTACGTTGAAAATTTTAGATGTTTCCCTTCAAATGCTTCAGTTATATATCAGCTCACTTTGTGAAAGGAAAAAAAAATAAAGGTATTTTTATTTTTTATTAATATTTTTAGCTTAAAAGGTTATAATTGCTTTATTGAGTACATTTTACTTCAAATTAAAGTTAGGTTTTTATTTTTTTAATAATATCGATGTTCACTTGGGTCAACTTATTGTTTTTTAGAGGAAAGGGGGTCCTTCCTTTGCGATAGGTGTCAGTCATTGTCTTGAAGAGCTCAAAAAGGTTGGGAAATACTGTATTAAAAATTACGTCAAATTATTCAATATTATTTAACCTAATTAGTAAATGAGGCATGGCATTATTTAGAAACAACTGTCAATATGATTTAAAACAAAAAATTATCAAAACGAAATAGTCACTTTTTTCCATCGCAGATGAATTAATGAATGAATCGTAATATATATTATGTACCATTGTACCATGGATTTAGCAAACCCTGAGTATTCTTTTACCCTGTCTAAAACCTGATTGCTATATTATTCCCATAGCAAACCAAAGTGATCTTATTCAAATATGCTGTGCATTAGCTTTTTTTAAAGACATAGTTCAAAAGTTTTTAAGAATGTTATGGAGAAATTAAAAAGCAATTGAACATTAAACATATAATAAAATTATTTTTATCCCTTTGGAAGCCCCCCCCCCCCCCCCAAAATCCGCTACTGCCACAGAGTAGTTTTTGGGACGAATCCACACTCTTAGGCACCTAAGATCGTCCATCAGAAAAAAGGCCAAGGTGGGTAGTAGTGTGAAGATCTCACAATACCAAAAAACTCATGGTCTCTTATGAAAATTTCCTCTCCCTTGGAGAAAACAAACGAACAAACAAAAATATAATCACATTATCTACTGAATTAGTTTATTACAGAAAATTATGACTATCATCATTTGATACAACTAGACGAACTGTTACGGCATTTCGAATATCGCACAAGAGTTAGTTATTTTTACATTTGCAGCGATTTCTTTAGCGCTTGGTAGTGCAACTGCATCGAACAGCAAGCACATCGCACATTGGCCAGGGAGTTCCGGCCACTTCGCGAAGTGGCCGGCCAAAGTCGCATATACGCAATTCATTTCCAGTACATCGGACTTAGGCCACACGCCCCGGCCAATGCGCGAAATGGCCGGCCAATTCGCGAAGTGGCCGGACTTCGGGCTTTGGCCGTAACATATATATAATAAGAGGTAATCAATATACTTAGAAACTGCAGTTGATTAAAGGATAATTTTATTTTTTTTAAATTTAATGTAAACAACAAACGGTCAATGTAAAATTATAGACGACACGACGACTGACTCATTTTTCTAATAAGTGTTTAGACTAACGGATTATTCCAAAAGTAAGTAATTAAATACATGAGGTGTCCTATTTTAAGAGAGAAAATGTGTAACTCTAATAATATAATCAGATTCTGTACTTGGTGCATTTGCATTTTAGCTAGATATCAACCACCTTGTCAGTATTTTTTTTCCAAAAGCCCAACAAACCCGAAAAGTAGTAGCTATCAATGCTTGAAAAATAATTATCTTCTGCTTGTTTGTATTAGAATATTTTTCTTTCATCTCTTATTTGCCATATTTTTTCCAGCAGGTACAAGGATCATTAATTACTTTCTATGAAAAGGAAACTCATTTTGAGTACCTATTTTTTTTATTAAATACTAATGATTGAATCAAATCTGGAGTTTAACATGCATAACTAATGCTTTCTCTTCTCAATATACTCCAGTGAAAGCAGAAAAATTAAGTTCATTTAACTTAATATAGTTAAAAATAATGGCTGATATAATTGCAATCATTATAATAGTTAAGTTTCTTCATAAGAGTAACATAACATATATTCTGTAACATTTACCTCAAGTTCATTAAAATATTTTATTTATAGATACTCATTGTACGTATTTGATTCATAATTCTTCCAATAAACCAATATATACATTACTCAGAAATAATTTTGTTGAATCAACTTACTTCCAGTCATTTGCCTTATTAAATTAATAATTTTCTTCGAGTATTCTTTCCTCCATTCTTGCGCTTGATCAATTCCAGGTATCTGTAATGCTGTTCCTTTTCATTAAGAATCAAATCGGAATAAGAACAAAATCATCAAACAATCTGTTATGCATAATTTCTCTGTTGACGGTAGTTCATTACTTCTCAAACGGTGCTTGTTATAAGTTTTACCCAATTATGAAATGTCCACACAGTAAATGTTTTTGAAAATAAAACTATTTTTAATTTTTACTTAAGATTTTGAAGCTTTAATTTTCTTGAAAATATTGTATTTTACATCATGTCCTGCAGACAGTGTTTTGAAATGTCTTAGAAATTGGCAATAGCTTAGTATAAATTTTATTTGAGAATATCAATCTACCCAGGTAGCACAAAAAACGTTTAAACGTGTTATAAACGTTTTCAATCCGTTGTCACAACGTTAATAACCATTTTACAACATTTAAAAAACGAAGTGTGCTACTTGGGTAAATGAATGTAATTTTTTTATTCTGTATTCAAGTTAAACGAATTAAAACTTGTATTCATTATCTGAAGTATATTCGCAATTTCATTCGAAATAAGTTTCGCATCATGACGGACTATTTGACGTAATATGTCTAAGCTGCTTAACTTAAGGTACACTGTTAAAAACTCAGGAAGGTTAAATGGTAAATGTTACTGTAAAATGCAGCGCGTTTACCGTACAGAAAATTTTTAGTGAATTGTACCGATAAAAAAATTGCATTTGCAGCGCCAATTGATCACCATGTGACTTACTGTGAGATGCAGATGACACCCTACTTCCGCTCTCCTGATGTGTCTCATTTGGTACCGTGGTACCGATCTTTGTCGTTCGTATCTCGCGTTTTCTGATTCTCGTTTTCTCTTCCGTAAAATGTTACAGTAAAAAGATATTTTACGGTAAAAGTTACTGGCAACATGGATGCCAGTAACTTTTAAAATAAAATTTCAGGAAATTTTTTAACAGTGTACTAAAAATACACTAGTTAAAAAAAAAACTTATCAGCATGCCCAGCTGAATTCCACGCAATTTATTCAAAATGTTCTGCTGCCTTTTTTTAAATAGATATTTCTCCTAGAAAATCAAATGTCGATAAAGCAATTGAGCTCTAAAGTGGTATGTTTATTTTATCCATGCAAGATAGATTTTCAAATAATTAAAAACACATTAAACTATGACAAAAGTAATATTTTAGTTAGGAAAATACCAGGGTTGGCAAGTTTTTGACAGTCGGAGGTTTTTTCCGGTTTTTACCGTGGTTTTTACCGTCATGTCAAAAACCCCTTTTTGACATGGTTTTTGACATCCAAAACATGTTTAAATTTGATATTGATAATCAAAATACATTTTCAAATGAATTTTACAATTTCTGATTTCAGACACTGAAGTAAACGTTTGGAGTGTTAGGTTATTAAAATAAAGTAATAAGCAATCCTAAACATAATTGAAGGGCTCGGGAGTAAATAATGGCAACTAGCATTTAAAAAAATCCAACATATGGCTTTTGAAAATCGCTTTATTACTTCGAGAAATTACTGTAACAGGTTTTTTTTATTTTAAAAATGAAGTGGGTACATTAATTCAGTGCTGTGTGTCTTGGGTATACTTAATAAATTTTTGCAAGTGATTTTTTTAAATTTTTATTTGAAATAGTCCAATGTTTAGAATTTGTCAGATACCATTATTTACTCCCAAACCCTCCCCCCCCCCACACACAGATTTGTACACTGAGTACTAATTAATTTAGTTTTGCTTTTACTCAAAAGAAAAAAAAATCACTTTAAATTCTGATGCAAAAATGTTTACATTGATAAAATAACTAATTAATAGTTATTAAAACATTTAAACAAAACTACTTGAAAAACTGGATTTAACTTTTTTTCATGACATAACGAGTTAATTTAAAAGAATGAGACTTAATTAAATTTATTAATTTAATTTGTATTAAACTTGACTGATAAGATAACAGGTAACTAATTGATAGTTTTTAAACATTTAAACAAAACTTCTTTAAAAACTGGATTTAAGTTTCAATATTTGTAACTTTTTCACGGCATAACAAGTTAATTTAAAAGAATGTGAATTAATTTTCATTAAATTTATTAATTTAATTTTTATTAAACTTGATTGATAAGACAACTAATTGATCGTTTTATAAACATTTAAACAAAACTACTTTAAAAGCCGGATTTAAGTTTTAATTAACTTTTTTCACGGCAAAACAAGTTAGTTTAAAAGAATGAGAAATAATTTTCATTAAATTTATTAATTTAATGTTTTTTAAACTTGATTGATAAGATGTATAAATTTTTATTTAATATTTTTCAGGATGAGAAACCTTATATGTTTATAAAAAATCTCAATAACCACTGTACTTGAGTTTTCGACAGGTTTTTGACGTTTTCGACAGGTTTTCGACGTTTTTGACAGGTTTTCGACATGTCATGTCAAAAGCTGGTTTTTGACGTCAAAAACCCAACCCTGGAAAATACACATTAAACTTAACGTACAAAAAAATATTTTGAGCTTTGCTAATATATTATCACTATCACTTCATCAACTTGGAACGTATCTAAAGATACATTAAAAACTAGTATACTTTAAAGGAAAAAATTGCAGTTTTGTGAACACAAATTTCAACTAAAGATAATACAAATGCATTTAAAATATGAAAAAGCAATAACACTGAGCTCATGATTTTAGATTTTTTGCCTTCTTTCAGTGCAAAGCAGTAAGTGTATCGATAAATGTTCTTTTTTTTCTGAATTGAAAGGTTTTAAATATATAAACGCTTCAATTGTTTTCAGTTCTAGTAAAACATGTTTGCACTAGCAGAAAAAACATAAACCGCACTGAAAACGTAAAACGAAGAAAACTTCCCAGAATTTAGTCTACATGAGAACAATGTCCTTTTAACGAAAGTTTCACGACGCATAAAGTTAATAAAATAGGACCATTAAAATATATAATTACTGTTCAGGCACTTAAAATAGAAAATTGATAGCATTAAATGTTTCTTGTTTAACTTCATGCATCAGTAAAACTAATTATTATTAATAGCAGCCATTTTATTCTTCGCTTTGGCTGAGTTGAATGCTTTTATAATAAGGACTCTGAGGAAGGAGCGGGTGGCTTACAAAATGCTTGTCTCTAGGAAATTAAGCAGAATAATTTTGTTTCCAGGAAGAAATAAAAATTAATACTTTAAAACCCTTTCATTATAATTATTTCTTCAAAGAATGCATGATTGTGTTGAAATTTATTTGATAACTAGAATTTAGTTTTGGTATTAAATCTTGCTTATTTGAATTTTTTTGCACTAATTTCCATTTGCTCACCTTTAAAGGAAATTATGAACATTTAAAGCATGTTTATTGCAATGAATAGTGTTCTGGGGAAAGAAATTCTATAAGTAATATGATTTTTGTTAATTTATGTGATAAGTCAGTAGTTTGTAATAGAAATAACCAATGTAACAAATATTAGTTTTGAAAGAAAGAGGTCGTGAGGTAACTCTATTTTCTCTGGGTGTATTTAACTTTCTTTACCGAGTCTACTACATTTTAACAACATATTATGCAATTCTTTCGTCACATTTTAACTAAAGAATTAGGACTGATGAAATAATCTTTTATGAGAAAAATATTATGCAATACAGTTTAATATTGGTAAGGAGAGCATAGTTTTCTTTTAAAATATGAAGAAGAAGAAAAGTAAAATCCTCTCATCTTCTGAAGAAAAAAACTAGCAATTAAAGATTAAATAAAAATAAGTACAATACCAATATTAAAACGGAACGTAAAGTTACTTTTCATCAAGAAGTCTTAAAATAACTTTGAAATCCATCCCATTAAAAAAGAGAGCAATTTTATTTAAAGATAGTATGGCATTTAAATTATACAAAACAATTTAGGATACCATTAAAATGATGGCATCTCAAAGGAAACGATTTGTTCTAAATGAGCCATGTCAGATAATCAAAGCGAACAAATAACGTATAAAAAATGCTCCTTGAATGAAGAATCAAGTTGATGCAGAACTGAGCTGTAAATGGAAATACGAAAGCAGGAGTATGTTTCTGATCTTTACGCAGTGCACTGCAAAATATGAACTGTTGTTTTTACAGTATAATACACTTCAAAAAATGAACGATTGCTTTTAAATAATATTACTGGCAGCCGAGGTTCCAATTTAAAATTGTAAAATGCACAGTAATGAACTGTAAAATTAGTAATTTTACAGTTTCTTACTGTAAAGTTATAAATTTTACAGTTTATTACCGCAAAATTTAGCGATATTATACTGTAAAAACAATAGTATAATACAGGCAGCCGAGGTTTCAGTTTAAAACTAAAATTCACGGTAACAAACTGCAAAATTAGCAGTTTTACAGTTTAGAGCTGTAAAATTAGCAATTCTACAGTTAACTGTTGTAAAATTTGTTATTTCACCGTTTATTACTGTAAAATTTGAAATTTTTAGCTTATTGCTATAAAATTTGCTGTATTATACTGAAAAAACAACATTCATTTTTTACTATGTACTGGCAGCCAATGCTCCAATTTAAAACTAAAATACACAAGTAAAACTAGCAATTTTAGTTTCATACTGTAAAGAAATTATAGAATTTATTGCCATAAAACGTAGCTGTATTATAATTAATCATCATCGTTTTGTACGAAACACTAAAGCAGAATTTTTGGTATATATAATAATTATTAAATACGAAAAACTGGGAGAACTTATTATTCTCTCCCGGATGGTTTTTGGTGGCTAAACTGAAAATTGTGCAGCAACCCAGTAAATGAAGATGTCTAACTCATTGAACTTACTCAACATTTTTGAGAAATCTCAAAGAATCATCTTACTATCAAACTTACGGTCAGCATTTAGAAAACTTAACAAAGTACATCTTAAAGAAATTTCAATTAAACATATGAATAATTTTTATTAATGCAAAATATGTAAGTATGATTTGTGAGAACCGTAAAATTTAGCACTTGTGTCTTAAACTCGATCTTTTCTGCAGGTGAATTCCAAGCAACAAATTATTCTCATTCATAGGAACAGCGCTTCTTTATTTCTTTTATAAGAGGAACTCTTTTTTTATGTCTTTTTTTTTTTAATCGTGGAGTCGTAGAGTCTTTGTTTTTTCGATTGTATACCTTACATGCCACGTCAACAATACTTCTCGAGTTCAAAAAAAAAAAAAAAAAAAAGATGAAAAACAATCCCGTAATAAGTTTTAACACCACAATCAAATGAAATTTTAAAAAGTAAATTTCAATAGTATTGGTGGTGCTTAGTTTAATATTGCAGGCGGTAGCGGATTTACAGGTTTAGGGGCAACTCGCGGTTAATTTTTAAGGGACCTTTGTGTATTATATGACCATTAAAAGCATTTAACAAGAGCGTTTTTGATTCCCTTTCGGAGATCCGCGCAGTCAAATCTTTGGCATGTGAACCTTTTTTGTGTTGCTTTTTGCATTGATAACGGGGCTTGCATTTTATCGTCTCGAAACAGCTGTTTGCTGAGTTTTAAACTCTTTTTATTAATGTATATGCTAGTACTTTTTAGAACGATGTCTATTTTTACTCATTTCATAGTACAAAGTTTTTGACTGCTATTTTGCAATAAGCATGCATGTCATTTTAATATTTAAAGTAAAAAACATCCTGGAATGGAAATAACCGTAATACGTATGACTGGCTTTTAAGCCCTTTTTTCTCCTTTTCTTAAAATTGAAGATCACTTTTAGTGCCCTCCTCTTTCAGCGCATTTCAATCAAAAAAGCAATAAGGGATTTCCTTCTAAAATAGACAAATGGTTATTTCTCGAGAGACTCGCATAAGAGGCAGAATAAAATGTCTGAGGTTAATAAAGGTAATATTGAACTGTCCTGGAATTTGATCGCTATTGGTTCTTGCATTTGCAAAAGATACGTTGCTATGGTGATTTGCTCGAAAAATGCTCCTGTGGAAAAGTAATGATTATTTTGCTGAGTTACATCTCGGAAAATATAAGAAATTCAAATGGCATTGTAGAGTGAAAAATATTTGTAGGTGGTAATATTCCTAGATTGATGGCATACTGTCATTAACTGTTAAAAATATATTTTGAAAATGAGTATGGCACTGTAAAAAATAAATGTTGTTTTTACAGTATAATAAAGATAATTTTGTAGTAATGAACTGTAAAATTACTCATTTTACAGTACTAAACTGTAAAATTGCTAGTTTTACAGCAATAAACTTTTAAATTGCTAATTTTAGTTTATTAGCATGCATTTTACAGTTTGAAACTGGAACCTCTGCTGCCAGTATTATTCCGGTTTTTTTACAGTATAATACAGTTAAATATTACGGAAACAAACTGAAAAATTGCTAATTTTACAGTAAGGAACCGTAAAATTGTTAGTTTTACAGTTTATTGCTCTGCATTTTGTTTTAAATTTTAACCTCGGATGTCATTATTATACTGTAAAAACAACAGGTCATTTTTTGTAGTGTACTGTTCAAATAAAAGAAAATGCTCTGGCTGAAAAGGGCTGTGTTCTAAGCAATGTGTCTATATGTGTGTTAAGGCTATGAGTTTTATACCATTGGATACTTTTAGAAATTAATGCATCCATCAAAACTTTTCATTTACTTTGCTTTTAGAAAACTTTTTACCGTGTGCATTATACTCGTGCATTTAAAGAAGAATATTTCAATAGATTCAACGTTTAAAAAGGGTATATGTTTAAAGGTCTATTTTAGGAAAACAAGAATAAGTACTATATTAGAATAAATTAAAGTAGCAGTGATGCATTTTGTCCTGCCTCAATATCAGCCATACAGATGTATTTTTCCTTAAGCAAATAAGGGCTAAATTCGGTGGTGAAACATGAAGACTTTTATTGATAAGGTGTTCCGGACTTTGAATCTAATGACAGAAAATACTCTGAAAGCATCTATATTTATCAAGATATTTTTACCTCTATTTTGTATTCCAAACTTCTTAATGTCGAGTGACATTTTCTGTTTTGAAAGAATACGTCCATTAAAAAGAACACTATAGCTAAATTAATTTTTTCATGTAAATTAGATTTTAAAATAACTTGATTAACGCTTCCCTTTACAGAATGCAAAACTATTTTCACATTATCTTTTATCTCTATCTGATATTTGTCTCATTTTTTCCTTGTCTCTGTGTCTGTATTCGTCCGTATGCCATTATTCAACTTAACACTCATTAGACCATTGGGATATCATTGTGAGATTTTTTTCAAATCCTTTTATATATCACTGCCCTTTCTGTTAATAATTAAGTAGTCTGTCAAATTTGACATTTTTTGTCTTCGATATTTTATAATTATCCACCTTCTACCACAAAGGTATTTAACTTTAAGGAATTACAAGTTCTTGCTTCTTCACATTTAAAACACTTTTCTCAAGATCAAATTTGTAGCTTTTAATTGCAAAACCATATTTATGAATAAAAAATTCCCTCTGGAAAAAAGTTAGGTGTTACTTTTTAGTAAATGCCTTCCACGAATGATTTCTTTCTACGTGACATTTCATATTTAAATGCTTTTTTTTTAATCTTCAATTACACAAACGTACTGGACAGAAGTTATACAGCTGATTTTCTACATTTTTTGGTAAAAAATTACTAATCTGAAGTAAAATGTATAAACATGAGGTATAAAACTTTTATTCAGTACTATTCAGCATCCTCATAGTACAAATCCATTGTACGTGTGGCCTGAAACTTTTTTGTCTGTTGTATTGCGCACACTCATAAAATAAAAGTTTTGTGTGACCTTTCAGTTTTGTGTGTGTGACCTTTTATTTAACACAAAAAGGACACAGAAAATCTGCATATTTCCATGTAGATGTATTAAGACTTTTGTCCTCTCAGTATTTTTTCTCTCGTTCTTTTAAAAATCCTTTTTTCGCTCTGTAGGACGGACATTATTGTAAATGAAAATATCATTTGAAAAGTCCTACAACTGAATCGAGTTTGAATGTTTTCCTTAAAAATAATATGGAATCTTAACCCATTAATGCTTGACATTTTTTTCCAAAGATATTTTGTATACTGGTTACAAACAGTGTTTAATGGACAGGAAAAATAATTTTAAAAAAATATTATGTAAAAAATAATTTTTTTATTAAGGAAAGAAAAATCGTCTCTTAAAAGTTACGATAGATCCCAGAGGGTACATACTATTTTTACTAATTTTTTTTTCTGCCTACGATACAATACTTAAAAAGATATTTTATAAGAAAAAATAAAATCAGCAATTAACATAAACTGGGAAGCTGGGAATAACTTTGAAAACTTTGTTCTTGAGATTGTGAACGATGTAATTTTTTATAAAGATCATTTTAAAACTGCTACAGAACACACTTTACAATGGTTATGTGCTGCAATCTGTTAATAACGAATTGAAACAATACCAAGGTACTATTTAAACACAATTGTCTGGTTGAAATGTTTATTTTGGGGAAATTCAGACCCTTTTTGGAGCGTCCCTAAAAAGGAACGCTAGGCATTAATGGGTTAAGTTTTTTAGCATTCCTGCTTGTACTGGCTCTATGCCACTTACTTTCGCAACTAAGCCAGTTTCCTTAGTTACATTAGCTTGAAAAAAGCTGAAATGAACTAAGCCGTATAAAAATGAAAAGGTGTTATGCTTAAAGATAACTAATTTTTTTGTTGCGTCACATTCCGTGGAGTGATGCTTGCAATAAATTCACCAACGCGGTTTTTATTCTCTTGTATTTCATTCTCTCATTTTATTTTTTCCGGTATATCAGTCACGGTTACGGAGAGAAAGTCTTGATCGTGTTATTAATTACTTAGGCACTATTGGCGCCGAAAACGTTTTTCACCTGTTCACACTGATTTTTGTCTGTTTACCTTTCTTTCCATTTACATCCTTAGATTAGTTCTTGAGATCTAGCAGTCCAGCATTTAGAAAAAAAGCATTTTCTTAAATCATGCAGCTTTTTCTTTAAAAACCTTTTGTGCCTCCTATTTTTTTTTACTGTTGAATCTTGAACTTACTAAAAAATCGATTACAACTATCAACTATAGTTCCAATAAAAATGTTTAATCAAGTTAACAATTCTGTATGTACTTTTGTAGTATCTTCTAAATTTTTGAGAAATATTAATTCAAAATGCTGCAGGAAGTAAAAAGTAATGCTAAGTATTCTTATTCTATATAGTATTTTAATATTTTAGTGTATAATAGCTAGATGGTTTAGCAAATAGTGCTGCTTGTTCCTAAAGTAGCTATTGTAACACATTTTCAAGACTTAACGAAACATATTTCCTTTGTGTTATGTGGTAGGACAATATTAATAAAAATACAATAACGATTTAATTGCTGAATGTTATGAGCAAAGATGTAAACTTTTTTCAGAAAATCGTTTGCAGTGATAGTTTTTTTAGTAAAATTTTGATTAGTAGATTTCAAAAAGTTACATTTTAAGAGTAGAAAAAGTATGCTGAGCGCTTTAGTATTGTCTTTAGAGAAAAATATGAATGTTTAATTATGTTTATTGCGACATATAAGCTATGTCAGCAATGCATTTATCAAATGCTGTAAGCTTAAAATAATTTTATGCAATACGTATAAATTTGGATCTGTATATTTTTAGCCAACATTCTTGAAACATAAACATATGTAATTGAAAAACGCAACAACATAATAATAATGATAATAGCAATAATAGTAACAAATAAATATGACATCAGTCGAAATGGATCTTTGAAATTTATTAATCAAAAAAATGATATATTCTCAAATAAGTTTAAGACTTATTTCATTCAAATAAATTGATCCCATTATTTCAGTTTATTTCAAGGAGGAAACCCATTTAACTAATGCAAATTTTCTTGGAAACCTTTTAAAACAAGTTTCTTAAAGGCAAAGAAATTTTTAAAGAACAATGCGAAAATAAACAAAGCATTCAAATAACTTGGGGAATTTAGTATCAAGACTGAAATGAAGAAATGTAATGCGATGAAAAGAAAATCAGAAACAAAACTTTTTGGTATTTACATAATGCAATATTGATTAGCTCTGGAAATAATGCTTTTTCGTAATTGAGTAAGCAGAAATAAATTCAAACTCAATAAATCCGTTATTGATGTATTGAGCTTTAGATATACATATATGTTTGGTAAGAAATCTGAGAGAAGCAAGTACTGTAAAAATATTTTGAAGTTTTTTCTTTCATCAAGTAAAGTTTTATTAAAACGACTTTTTTCTCATGCTGTACAACACATAATAACTGTTTCACAACAACTTAAAAGTTTATGAACTTCACTTTGCAAGCAAATCACTTCTTTTTAACCCATTTATGCCCGTGTTTTTTTTAACAATTTTTTTCAATTTTTATCTGCTTAAAACTCTTACTTGGAATGGTTTGCATACATTTTATTCGTAAAATAGATCGCCGTTGCCATATTTATTAAGTGATTTAACGTGCTGTTTATAGCATATTTTGCAGATATGTGAGCAAAATGCGACCTTACTTGACTTTACTTTTACTTTTACATTACAGAAGGCATCTCCGATCAATTTTAAGCAAATAATTTAAAAATATTTTAATTTTATGACAAAAAAGTTCGCACAAAAAAAACTTACTTTCTGTGGCTACCCATGCTGAATTGTTGCTTGACTAAATTGTCTAAAAATAGCTATCAATAATTAAACTCCGATGTCTTACCAGTGGCTCTAACTGGTTTTCTCAAGAAGAAGGAATATTTAACTTGTCAAAAACAGCTTTAGTAAAATGATATACCCATTGGTTCCAGCTGAGTGGCATTGGTTCCAGTTGAAAACTGTAAAAGGCACAGTAAAAAACTGTTAAATCATCAATTTTACAGTTAATTACTGTAAAGCAGCAATTTTATAGTTCAATACTGTAAAGCAGTAATTTTCCATTTTATTAACCCAATTTCATAGTTTTTTAGGTGAAAATGCGCTTTGGGGGGTCCCTGCTTGGCGCATTTTCAAAAAAATCGCCAAATGGCGTGTTTTTCCTTGTTGTTTTGCGTAGTTGAAAGCTCCGAGAGACATTACGCAAAAATGGAGTTTCTATGGCGACAAAAACGAAATCTGTGTTTGGCGAGAAAAGGGACCCAAAGCGCAGATTAACCGTTTATTACATCAAAATGAGCTGCATTATAATGCAAAAACAACATTATATTACTGGCAGCAGAGGTTCTAGTATAAAATTGTAAAATGCTCAGTAATAAAACTGTAAATTTAGCATTTTTACAGTTCATTACTGTAAAGCAGCAATTTGACAGTTCATTAGTTTAACGAGAGAAATTTTAGAGTTTATTGCTCTAAAATTAAAATTTTCTACAGTTTGTTTCTATAAAATTATACAGTAATTAACTGTAAAATTGATGATTTAACAGTTTATTACTGTGCCTTTTACAGTTTTCAACTGGAACCAATGCTGCCAGTATTATACTGTAAAAACAACTATTTATTTTTTGCAGTGTGTATGAATTTATTTTTGCACAATAACACCTAGCAATCAGTCAACTTAGTTCTGAAAAGAGCCGTTAGTTACATACTTTCAGAGATGATAGTACAAGAAGTAGCAGCGTTTAAGAGAAATAATTTTAAGACGTCTGGCTCTTTAATATAGTATATGTTCTTATGCTCTGCTGAACAGTGTGTCTGGCTTTCAGTAAAGGTTACATTTTTTGCTGCGCCTCACAATTTTACTCTTAAAATCAATGATTTTGAAATTCTTTTAGGGAAATTAGAAGCTTAGAACTCCTGTAAGAAAGAGATTTCATATATTAAAAGAAAGTTATATTATTTATCTTTACAATGGTTTTTGAATTTTTATTCTACTGAAATTTTAAAGAAGTTACATTTTTTTCGCAACTTTGCGCTTTACCCTGTTTTTCGTACAACTTTTAAAGTAAAAATCTAAAAATTGCAGAATTAGTTTTATTTTCAAACTTGTCCTTCACAGCAAATTTCTATAAAATTTGAAATGTCGTGAGGTCAAAAGCTTATTTTTTTAAATTCATGCATGTGGAATTGCACTACAACTAATTAAAAATCACTATTTTTACCAGTAAAAGTGTGATACGCAGACTGTAAAAAATGAATGTTGTATTTACAGTATAATACAGCTAATTTTGTTGTAATAAACTACAAAAATTACTAATGTTGTCGTAATAAACTAAAAATTACTAATGTTGCAGTAATAAACTGTAAAATTACTAGTTTACAGTACTTAACATTTCTAATTTTGCAGTAATAAACTGAAAAATTACGAATTTTACAGTTTATTACCGTGCATTTTAGTTTTAACTGGAACCTCTGCTGCCAGTATTATACGGCTGTTTTGAAAGTATAATACAGCTAAATATTACGGCAATAAACTATAACATTTTTAACTTTACAGTAAGAAGCTAACTTAGATAGTTTTACAGTTTATTACTGTGCATTTTAGAGTTTTAAATTGGAACCTCGACTGCCAGTATTATACTGTAAAACAACTATACATTTCTTGCAATGCATTAAAAAACACGACGTCTATCAACAGCACAAACTCCTGCATGCAATTTGAAAGAGAATAAGGAAAATTATACTAAAGAGCCAGACGCCTTAAAATTCTTGCTTTTTTGACGCTGCTAGCTCTTAGACAATTAACCCATTTATGCCCAGTAGCCTAATAGCGGGACGCTTGTTAGTTACTGCATAAAAAATCTATAATGGGTATATTATTTTACTAAAGCTGTTTTTGACAAGTTAAATTATCCTTTTTCTTGAGAGAACCAGTTAAAGCCACTAGTTGGACATCAGAGTTTAATTACTGACAGCTATTTTCAGACGATTCAGTCAAGCAACGATTCAGCATGGGTAGCCACAGAAAGTAAGGTTTTTTTTTGTGCGAACTTTTTTGTCATAAAATTAAACTATTTTAGAATTATTTGCTTAAAATTGACCGGAGATGCCTTCTGTAATGGAAAAGTAAAAGTAAAGTCAAGTAAGGTCGCAGTTTGCTCACATAACTGCAAAATATCCTATAAACAGGACGTTAAATCACTTAATAAATATGGCAACGGCGATCTATTTTACGAATAAAATGTATACAAACCATTCCAAGTAAGAGCTTTAAGCAGATAAAATTGAAAAAAAAAATGTTCAAAAAATTTGGGCATAAATGGGTTAAAAAAAAGTGATTTGCTTGCAATTTGAAGTTCATACTTTTAAGTTGTTGTGTAACAGTTATTATGTGTTGTACAGCACGAGCAAAAATATTTTTTAATAAAACTTTACTTAATGATAAAGGAAAAACTTCAAAATATTTTTACAGTGCATGTTTCTCTCAGATTTCTTACCCAACATATATGTATATCCAAAGCTGAATACATCAATAACGGATTTATTGAGTTTGAATTTATTTCTGCTTACTCAATTACGAAAAAGCATTATTTTCAGAGCTAATCAATATTGCATTATGTAAATACCAAAAAGTTTTGTTTCCGATTTTCTTTTCATCGCATTGCATTTCTTCATTTCAGTCTTGATACTAAATTCCCCAAGTTATTTGAATTCTTTGTTTATTTTCGCATTGTTCTTTTAAAATTTCTTTGCATTTAAGAAACTTATTTTAAAAGGTTTCCAAGAAAATTTGCATTAGTTAAATGGGTTTCCTCTTTGAAATAAACTGAAATAATGGGATCAATTTATTTGAATGAAATAAGTCTTAAACTTATTTGAAAATGTATCATTTTCTTGATTAATAAATTTCAAAGAGCCATTTCGACTGATGTTATATTTACCTTTACAATTATTATTATTATCATTATTATTCTTATTATTACTATTATTATTTTATTATGTTTTCCAATTACTCTTTTAAAATATGCAAATCCAAATAAATACGTATTGCATAAAACTATTTTTAAGCTGAAAGCAATTGGGGATAAATGCATGTCTAACATAGCTCATGTGTCAGAATAAACATAATCAAACATTTAGATGTTTATCAAAAGACAATACTAAAGCTCTCAGCATACTTTTTCTACTCTTAAAATGTAACTTTTTTGATTTCTACACTGCTAAAAATGAACTGTTGTTTTTTTACAGGAAAATACTGGTAGCCGAGGTTCCAATTTAAAACTGTAAAATGCATAGAAATAAACTAAAACTAGCAATTCTACAGTTTCTTACTGTAAAGTTAGAAATCTTACAGCTTATTGCCGTAAAATTTAGCGATATTATACTGTAAAAACGGCAGTATAATACTGGCAGTAGAGGGTCCAGTTTAAAACTGTAAAACGCACGGTAATAACCTGTAAAATTAGCAATCTTACAGTTAATAACTGTAAAATTAGCAATCTTACAGTTTAGTACTGCAAAATTAGCAATTTTACATTTTATTATTGTAAAATTAGCAATTTTTATAGTTTATTACGATAAAACTAGCTGTATATTATTGTAAAAATAATATTCCTTTTTTACTGTGTACTAATCAAATGTTACTAAGAAAACTATAACTGCAAACGATTTTCTGAGAAAAGTTTACACCTCTGCTTATAACATACAACAATTAAATCTTCATTGGATTTTTATTATTATTGTGTCCGACCACATAACACAAAAAAAAAATCTGCTTCGTTAAACCTTGAAAATTTGTAACAATAGCTACTTTCTGAACAGCAGCACTATTTGCTAAACCATCTAGCTATACACGAAATACTAAAAAGAATGAGAATACTTAGCCTTCCTTTTACTTTCTGCAGCATTTTGAATTAATATTTCTCAAAAATTCAGAAAATACTACAAAATTTCGTACAAAACTGTTAACTTAATATAACATTTTTCTAGGAAACGCAGTTGATATATGTAATCGATTTTTTAATAAGTTCAAGATTCAACAGTAAAAAAATAGAAGACCCCAAATGTTTTTAAAGAAAAAGCTGCATGATTTAAGAACATACTTTTTTCCTAACTTCAAGACTGCTAGTTCTCAAAAACTTATCTAAGGATTTGAAGGGAAAAAAAGGTAAACAGACAAAACTCAGAGTGTATTCGTTTTCGGGGCCAATAGTGCGGTCAAGACTTTCTCTCCGTAACCGTGACTGATATATCGGAGAAAAAAAAAGAAGAATTAAATACAAGTGAATTAAAACCGCGTTGGTGAATTTATGGCAGCTATTACTACAGGGAATGCGACACAATCAAATTTATTTATCTTTAACCATAGCACCTTTTTATTTTTATATGACTTAGTTCATTTCAGTTTTGTTCAAGTCCAAGCTAATATAAATAAAGAAACTGACTTAGTTGCGACGGTAAGTGGCATAGAGCCAATACAAGCTGGAATGCTGAAGAACTGAAGATTCCATTTTTTAAAGAACATTTTTAAACTCGATTCAAGTGTAACACTTTTAAAATGATATTTTCATTTAAAATAATGCCCGTCTTATACAGCGAAAAGAGGATTTTTAAAAGAACGAGAGAAAAAACACTGAGGTGACAAAAGTCATAATGTAGCAACATGGAAATATGCAGATTTTATTTTCTTAAGGTGTAATTATTTGTGTCCTTTTGTGTTAAATAAAAGGTCCCACAAAACTTTTATTTTTGAGTGTGCGGAATAAAACCAAAAAAAAAACAAGGTTTCAGGCCACACATACGATGAATTTGTACCATAAAGAAGCATACCCGACTTTATATTCATCATAAACTCCACACTTTCGTGATAAAATTCCAAAAAATGAAGAAAAGGTGTTGAAAGTTTTTTTTTTTTAAATTCCTTTTTTCTTTTTCTCTTTTTTGACTTTCAATTTCCTCAACTTGTAATATACTGCAAAAATGAAATGTTGTTTTTACATTATAATACTGGCATCCTAGGTTCCAATTTAAAACTGTAAAATGCAGAGTAATAAACTGTAAGACTAGCAATTTTACAATTTCTTACAGTAAAGTTAGACATTTTATAGTTAATTGCCGTAATATGTAACTGTATAATACTGTAAAAGCAACAATATAATACTGGCAGCAGAGGTTCCAGTTTAAAACTGTAAAATGCATGGTAATAAAATGTTAAATTAGCAATTTTGCAGTTTATTACTGTAAAATTAGCAATTTTACAGTTTAGTACTGTAAAACTAGAAATTTTTACAGTATATTACTGTGAAATTAGCTGCATTATACTGTAAGAACAACATTCGTTTTTTACAATGTAAATGCATCATAGAAGGGCTTTATACAAAAATCAGTAATTTGACTGTTGTTAATGTCATGTAGAACATTATCGTAAAGACAAAATAGACCCAGTACTATTACTTTTCATCACGGCAAATAATAATACTTACAAAAGATGAACATAAAAAATAAACAGAAATGTTCTTACTTAATAAAATAGGCAATGGTTAACCAATGAAAGAAAAACTTCTTCCGGCAAGAAAATTAACCAGAAACACTTTAATCCAACAAGAGAGAAAGAGTGTATCTGCAGTTTGTTCTGCATTTGACCAGACAGTATTTGGAAAACGAAGTTATCGCAGAAGGAATTTGTTTCTGACAAATAGAATCTTATCGGAAAGTACATAATATCGATAGAAGATTTATTAATCTTACCTTCTCAAAGCATATTTGTTTTTATATGTAGGGGAGAAATGCATTTATTTGTGCGCTAGAGATCCAGAAGAATAATCGAAGGAAAATATCAACAGTCAAGGCTAGAATAAACGAAAAAAAAAAAAAGATATA
>JAXGGA010007220.1:52500-64196 GCA_038373865.1 Uloborus plumipes | reverse complement strand
TTTTTTACATATGTAATACTTAAATTTTTAATGATTTAGTTCAGAATTGTATTTGCTAAGCGTATCCATCTGCAGCAATAAATTTGCAAATTATCGTTTAACAATACATTTGGTATTTACTATTTAAAAAACAAATTCTTAGGAGGGAAAATGTACTGTTTTATGATGCGAAGATTAAAATTATTTCTATACACCCAACTTTTACCGTCACATTGCTTTGTAACATAAATATACACCTCATAGTTTGCGATTTAAAATTCGACTGTTTCGTAAATATCGTACCTTTTCGGGTTTTTAAGTTATACAATATTCATTTTTTTTGTGATTTTGTATTTCAATTGTATTGTAATAAAAAAAGGTTTTAGTGTAATTTGTGAACTTTTACCTGTGTAATATTAAAATTTAGAGTGTTTTGCTCAGAACTGTATTTTCTAAACGTACCTCCCTGTATTTATATTTATATAAAGTTGATCTCTATAACGGTAATAAAAGTTTTTCGTTTCTATTGAAACATTATAGATCATAGTTCAACCCATACCTTAGCCACAGCCACGCGTGGCCGGGTCAGCTAGTCAATTATAATTTTTAATTGTGAACATATTGACACTCTCAAGAGATAATTATTTTAAATCATTAAGTCTTATTTTATCTTCGGGCAACAATGACATATGTTTCCAATCGTGTAAATTAAGGCTTAGCCTCATTTTCTAAAAAAAAAGTTATAATTCGAGTTCTATTTAACATGAATGTTCTAAACACATTCTATAAAGATCATAAAAATTTTCCATTTCGTTTGTTGCTATTGTTCTAAATTTTCAAGTATGTTTTCCTTTCAAAAGTCGTGACGTTTAAAATTTGTTTCAACCCTTAACAATATGTATGCATTAATTTCAGTAAAAAATAGTTTAGTTGTACACGTGACGGCGCAATCACCCTACAGCGAAAAATGTTTCTGATCGCATGGTCTCACTAAAGATGAGTTGCAACGCTGTGACCTAGGTATTCAATAAATGTATTTGAAATTAATTTTGTAGTTCACGCCCTAACACTAAACATTATAAAGTGCAGAATGGGTGAGCGACAATTAATAAAAGTGATCCATCCAAAAGAACCTGATGGTTCACCGGTCGTTAAAGCCTTTTTTTCCTAGGAGTGAAATCGTCGATCTCTGGCGAGGCGACGGTCGCCGCCTTCTTCTGCGCATGCTCCTGAGCCGCAGATTGACATCGCTTCACGCCACGCTCCAATCAAACTGGTTCTGATTCCAGCGTGCAGTCGCGTCCGGCGTCGGCGACGATTGTCGCGTTCTAGGAAACCAAGGCTTTACAGTCGACTTCATGCCCATCCTTGTACTAAAAAGCGACTTGTATCATAGTGATTAATTCTAATATAAAAGTAATAATACAGACATGTGCCGTTGGGTAGCAACATAACAATAGTTGTAAGGCTTATTCTGAACCTCAGAACTAGACTAACGTAAGTCCATTTTCGTAACTCGGCGAAAACGATTGTCGATTGCATGCTAAGGATGGGACTCGCGCTCTTTTAAGGCTGCTGAATAATTATGAAGGACTTTCTTTTACAGAATAACGTTCTCATGGGTCAATGCGGAGTAAAATTGTATACAATGCAGTAATTGTATACAATGCAGTAATAAGTGAAAATCACCATTTTTGAACTTACGTCGTTCTTTTTCTGACGTACAGTATTCATTCAATTCTTCATATTAGAAAATCATTACTTTATTATGCTTGGTGTCTGTGCTTATTCACAAATTGATTAATATTCTCATTTCTTCCCGTGTGATTTAACAGTCAACGCAAAGTTGTAATTATTTTTTGAGTGCGATATATCTTCAATTTATAATTACTCACCATTTGATAAGTTACTATTACAATTATCATCTGTTTAATTATTATTATTATTACTACTACTATTATAATCCACTTAATACAATAATTATTATCATATGTAACACTATCATCACAGCTACAAATAATAATAGCAAGCAAAAGTGAAAGGAGTCAGTTCATTTTTTTTGAATAGCTAGTTTCTTTAAAATTTAACAAAAAATCAACTTGAGCACGAAGACATATTTTTATGTAGCTAACTCATCGCAATCTTTAAAAATAAGATTTTTATTTGAAATGTATTTCACTAAGCATTATTTTTGCCACGTGCATTTCAGAATGAAGCATCTGGAATGGGAATACATTTCAAAAAAACTAATGTGAGGTACCGAATGCGGATAGGATAATTAATGATGACGAGGGAAACTATCAGACACAAAAATTTCCATCTCAAAAGAATGATTGATTCAAGAAATTCAAAGAAACTTTCTCTTGTTTCATTTTTCTTCGCCCGTATTCTTGTCTGTGTTTCCATCTCTTCTTTCACAGTTAAACTTTGGGGATTAAAACTCTGCAGTAAAAAAATGAATAAATAAATAAATAATTAAATGGATTGATGTTTCATTTTGCACGTGCTAAAATATAATACATTTAATACTTGTTTTTTAATTACTTATTTCTGTTTATCTTTTTAACTATTATTATATTTTTAGAAAGACAAAATTTGAAACCTTGCTCAATTAACTAGTCAAAAATATGTGCAAAATAAAAATACTTAATGTAAGGGTAACAATGATTAAGTATTAAATATAATGATTTGCACCCCCACCTATCTACTAAAAATTTAATTATTATCTTAAACACATAAGAATGGATTTTAGTCAAAAAAAGAAAACAAAACTGTAAAGTGAAATTTAATTGAGGGGAACAATATAATTAGAAAAACAAACCGTTAATACTCATTTTTTCACAGTTAAACACGTATTATAGCTTGCATTTATTTTTCTGAATTCTATAAAAAGTCAATGTGTGTGCGTGCTCTAATACTTGGGCTTGAAGTAAAAATATAGTTATCAAGCTAAATTATGTCGGAAAAATTAGTTTTTGAATATCGTTGTTCATATATATTTAATAGCTGAAACATAATTTATAAGTCGCAAGTAACTCCATTACGCATGATCAAATTATTGATTCTTAAGTGAAAACATTTATGATATAATTCGTCACTAATGAGATCAAGTCTGAAGTTTGTAAAAATATCCTCAGTTTTAGTTGTAGTAGAGCAGAAGTAAGTTCTTCCTCCCAAGTTCAAAAGTATTGGAAAATTTACTGAGAGAAAATGCCAACCTTAAAATATAGTTTTTACCGTGCTTTTATAAATTATCGAACGAGTTGTATCGATACAAGGAACAAACTTGCTTCAGCTTGTCAATGATTGACGAAACATTCGAAACTTTTACTCACATAATATTTCATAAATGTAGGACATTTAAAACTTATTTTCCAATCCTGAAAATTTAGCATTGATTAGTGCTTGAAAAGGAAAATTTTGAAGCCGAAATAAAGCATACCCTCCTCACATATTTTGATACTTTTCTTAATTTTTACTTTATTTATTGTAAGTTTATTCGTCACAAATTTAAATAAAGTGCGCAGAAGTCTTAATTACATTTAATTTAGAATGATTTGAATTTAAGTGCATTTATTACAAAATAAATTAAAAGCTCAATTTTACGGAAAAATCGTATGAGTTATATCATAAATAGGGTATTTAAATAACGCAATAAATGAAAGTATTTTATTTATTCCGTCACTAGGGTAATTTAAAACCTTTTTTTTTTTTAGTGCTTCACTAATAACTTATGAGCCATAGTTTACGTATTTCAAAAAAACGATCATACTATTTTATTCTAATAAACTTTAGAAGGAGCTGATGTTTCTCGAAAATTGAGGCTATAAGACTGTAAAACACGGAAACGCCGTAATGTAACTTAATTTTTAGCTTACTGAATAAAAGTAATTTTTCTGCATAACTGTGCCCTTTTTGATTTTTAATTATTTTTAAATAAGGTTTTAAAACTCCTTTGGATATTTGGCCTAATTAGAAAATAATGAAACAACGTGAAACAGAAAGTTTATACGTTCTTTGGTAGTTTCTTAAATCCAAGCAAGGCAGCGTTATACGAGCTCTAGAACTGTGAATAAGACAGTAAAATAAATATAAACAGTTTCAGTAGCCTTTCAGTCGTAAAACAAACTTCTTGAAGTTTCGTAAATGTTTCGTTTCAGTTGAATTTACTTTTTCATTTCATGCCGTGACAAATTCCCCATCATAGAAATAGTGCAATTGCCATGTTTGGAAATGTTTGATTACTAAAGAAATAAGATTGTTTTCTGTTATGACGTGTTACCGCATGCGGATACAACGAAAGCAACTCAAAGCACAAGAAAACAATGAACATTGATTATTTACAGGAACCAAGAAGTTTAGATTAAGAGGACTTCAGTAATAGATATTTTATAGGGGGGGGGGGGTTGTAAAATTTTGACTAATGGTACTGTTTTTTGACTGCAACCACTATGTCTAAAACTGTTATTAGACATAACAACTATATTAACTAGTCTTTATCGTCAAAAAAGTGGCAAACATTGAAAATACTTAGAGTAAATTGTCAAAATCTATCTAAAATCGACAAAATATAGAAAAAAAAAACGTTCAAAATGAATCAAGCAAGATACTATCATGGGAAAGCGAATGAGCCCAAAACTGGTGCTTACTTGCTTGTACGTCTTTCACATAGATGTTCCAAAACAAGATAAGGACATCATTTCATAAGATGAGTATGACATTGACTCTAAGTCACCCTTGTGTCTAAAAATAATTCTTTCTTGGAAAAATGAAATATAATACCGACTTTTATTTATTCATTTATTTTCCTAGTTCATGTTGTAAGTAGGCATTTTTTTCTTTATTGATTTGTTTCAAAATTCAGTTTAAAACAGGTGTATTTGTGGTTAAATATAACTTCAATTATTTTCAAAGATAGAGTAGCTATATCCTATATCTTTAAAGTCACTTTTGATCCTATATAAAAACCTACTGGTCTGATATTGTAATTAAAAATGATACAACATTCAAAATTAAGCCAAGTAAAAATATTATTATATGAATAGATATTTCTCAACCATAAAATTCATAGTTAATCGATACTATATTATTTTTGTTACAAATAATAATTGCTGTTAGCTTTATTAATTTAAGACTACCATGCATTGATTTTATGCCAATAAAGATTGCCTATTATATCAGAAACATATTTATCATGTCAATTCATACGTGCCTCGAAAAGCACAATAAAATACAAATGGTTAATTCTTGAGAGCACCTCATTCTTCATTAGTAATATTATTTAGTTAATTATTTATTATTATTATTTTTACAATTATTATTTATTTATTTATTCATTTATTATTTTTAATAGATTTTTTGTTTGGCTCCCACGAACTCCAAATTTTTCTGCATTTGCAGAAACACCCATATCGTGATATAATATGTTTTATAAAGGAGAAAAAAAGGTTTAGTTGTAAATCCGAAGTTAAAGATCCCTCTGTTGAAATATGTGTTTGGTATTTTTGCGCAGTAATATCTAGTACGAAAGTAGTATCAAATTTTTTCTTGAGTTATATTAAAAGCACAGTTTACAACTAAACATCTCAAAGTAACATATTTCCTCTTTTCTTCATATCTTAACCTTCATACTTCTCACATAGAAGCAAAGACACCAGTATCAAATACAGAAACAAATAAATTGCTTCTTGATCCAAGTCTAGATATGTTACGGAATATGAGCACGGAAATATTCCGGGGGAAAAAAGTAGCTTTACTCCCTCGTAAAGCCTCTGAAAATTGAATTTGGCACTAAACTGCTCTTTCCATTCGTTGAGCAAAAGGACAGGAAATGAAAAGGGGGTAAACAGATATTTTATCGGCTTTGGGCATAAATCTTTTTTAAATCCATGCAATAGGACATTGGTACACTGATTTAAGCATTACATATAAGTAATTCATATAATTTTTGCTACCATGGATTTGTAGCAGTGGGTGTGAAATAATATACACCATTAAAAAGCTGACCAATGAGAGAAAATATTTCTGTACATATACGTTGGCGTTTTTACGTGTTTTATTTTAGCTATCGCCAGTTAGAACTGCTTGGCGTCATTATGTTTTTAGTAGCAGCACTGTAAAAATGAAATGTTGTTTTTACAGTACAATACAGTTAATTTTACAATAGTAAGCTTTAGAATGGCTAATTTTACAGTAATATACTGTCAAATTGCTGGTTTTTCAGTTTATTATTGTACATTTTACTGCTTCCAGTATTATACTGTAAAACACCAGTTTACTTTTTGCAGTGTACGGTGGTTAAGCAGGAAAATGGAAGTATAATACTTGTAATTTTAGAAATCAAATAGTTTTGCTTAAAAAACATGTTTTTGTTATCTTTGGATTTATTAATTTTGTAATGCGTAAAAAGGTTATTTCTCTTTTAACAGAAGTGAAATACTTTGTTTAACTCTTTTTCAAAGCTCATAACTGTACCATAATATTTTTTTTTAAAATCACATATGTGCAAGAAAAATTTCAACTATAGTGTCCAATTACTTTAAATAATCTTTATTTTTATTTGTCTGGTGTTCCCAACATTAGAAAAAATGCAGTAACCACTTCTGTTGCAACAAACATAAAGTTATGTTTAAATACGATATTTAATAAATCCCCAACATAGTAAAAGTTACTTTTTTAATATGTACTTAATATTCTAAATCGAGTTTATGTTTCATACCTTCTTAGACGTTACTTAATGTCCCTTGAAGTACAGAAGAGAACGTTCAATGCCGTAAGTTAGTAGGTCTTTTTTTTTTTTTTGCAAATACGCATAGGAAACTTCAGTTATTTAATTTTATTCATTCAAACAAAAAACAAAAAAATCCGCATTAGCTTTTTATAATAAACTACAATTTTGAAGACGTCTTGTTTTGTTCTTATCAATTCATAAATTGGTTTATTATGTTTCAGTTCTGCTTGAATTTTTTAAACTTCTAATAACCATTACGGTTCAAACGTTCCCTAGCTGTGTTGTTCCAGGTAAAGACTTCCTGGATTTATGTTTCGAAAGCTTATTATAATATTTATCCCAGATTGTCTTGCATGTTCTACCTAATAGGGATAAATCTTGTGGAGTGAAACACATTTCACTACTTTCTCTTTGCTTCCCTAATTTAGACTTAACAAGAGTGCATTACAAAAACATCCCAATGATATATTCCAAAAGCTATGTGAAAAAGATTCAAAAATATCAAACTACAAAACATGTGACTCGCAAAATGTCAAGATTAGGGCTTTTGAGGTAAATGAAAGAAAATAGAGAACATAATTTATCTCGATTGAAAAAAAAAAAAAAATAGACACATCATATACAAAAAAATTATTATTATAACTCTAAAAGGATCCATTTATGTCATAGGTTTCATAATAAAAATAATTGAACACCTCTGACCAAGAAAGACACAGCATCACATTAGGCCAACCAAAGAGCTCCAATGTATACTAATTTAGTATGCATCTGCATCATTATATTTCGTTAGATCATCAAAGTGCAGCTTTTACCACTATGCGATCTACTTGTTGTATTCATAAGCTGCGGTAGTTTACCAGATATGATACAATATAACACCAAAAACAAAAATGGTCAACAATGAAAAAGAGAAGATCAGGAAGTTAAACTTAACCTTTAGGAACCGGGCGGTACACATGTTGTACCATAAGTCTTTTTTCTTTAGAGGACGGGGTTGAAATTTTCACTCGAACCCTTTGGAGGAGGGGATTTTTTTCAAGGTTTCATATGTCTGGTAGGACAATTTATACCTTCTTTTTTCAATGGAAAATGAATCTGTGGTTCAACTGTCGTACTACCTGGGGCGAAAGAAAAATTTCTATGTGAACAGCTCGGATCCAAAAGGTTAAAGCCATTTAAAAATTGACTTCTTGCATGGTAAAACAAAAACGAAGGAAATACACTGTTAAAAATTTCTCGAAATTTTACGGTTAACAATACTGACATCCATGTTGTTAGTAACCTTAACCGTAAAATCCAATTTTACTATCAAGTTTTACGATATAAAAAACGAGAGTTAAAAGCACGAGATACGAGCAGCAAGGATCGAAACCAGGATCCTTTTCTTGCACACCGTTTTGTTAGCTACCCACTATACCAAATAGGACACACCTGGCAAGCGGAAATTGAGCGTTGAATGCTTCAAATATTACAAATGGAAAAAGACAAGACAAATTCATGTTACTCTTCCACAGGAGGGCATAAGAGGGGGGGGGGGATCACATTCATGTTTTGTAACTGTAAGAAACATAAAAAAATAATAATAATTTGAATTATGAAGGATATAAATAAATGTATGTGACTTTCAACAGTGATTTGAAAAATCAGTGTCCTAGCAAAGAAAAAAACATGATGCACAACAAATAAACGAAATATTCCAACGCTAGAACTAATTTCAGAGTTGGAAAGAATAAATATTTACATTTATTTTTAGAAGAAACATATGCTGATAAAAATTGACTTTCTTCAGCCACCCTCTTAACCTATGATGTCGTTTAAAATAACAACTTTTCAGAGCAAGAACATAAAAAAGTAGGTATGAAGTTATTTTGAATCTTTTGATCCTTGCCACTATCCCATCAAAAATAAAGCCAGACAGGTTAGGAAATGCACGCAAAAATAAGTAAATAAATAAGTATAAAACAAGGCGACTTGATACAAATATAGATGGACACATTTAGTTGAATTTTGGTGAACACATATGCTTTAGAAAACGACTTTCAACCTCATCCAAAGCCATTTGAAATTGAATTTGGCGAAAAAAAAAGCTTTCCTGCCTTGGACAAACGATAAGAGAAATAAAGAGTTAAAGTTGGATTCCAACATCGTTTGAAATAGTCAGTGTTATTCAGCAGCAACAAATATATATTTAGTCTGGTTACATGCATACTTGGCAATATATTCATGTTTTTCGAAAAATAGTAAGGTTTAATAGTTAAAATAAAATCTTTGGTGGAAATTGCTTCGCTGTTTTTATATTAAAGAAGGTCTTGCAATAAAATATGTTGAAACAAATATTTTATAACGATACATGTTTTATAGTACACTATCTAAAAAAATTAAGAGGGTATTTTTGAAATTACAGTCAGTTTTTTAATATGATTTCCTAATTTATTTTAAAACTCAATACTTTCAATTAATATTCTTTTTTGCTTAAAATTTATTACTTATTGAGTAAAAACAGCATTATTCATATTTCTTTTAGTAATATTTATCAAGTTCTCGTTCGAAATAGAACTTTTGTCAACCGTTTTAGTGCTTTATACAAAATAGACACCTTATAGGGGGATAATGTATGATAAGAAAACTTATCTGTATTTTTGATAAGAGTTGGATTTTAACTCACCCTAAGCAAATTGACGTTTGCACTGTAACTTCCGAAGTTTGATGAATATCTTGCCAATATGACTACTTGAATTTAAAATTCAACTGTAAATCTAGCTTTTCAACATGTAAAATATTTGATGAATATTACATGTCTGCATTCTTAATATTTAAAATATTTAAGTTGCAATCACAATGCAGCCTTTTACTCTTTCAGCAACAAGTACGACACAAATTTTACTGAAATCAGAATTTAGTGCGTAAAACTTTCTTTTGAAATGGTTTGATTGCCTTCCTGATGATCTATTAACTTGTAGACATACATACAAAGTGGAGTAAAAGAAAAAAGCAATATTTAAACTTTGATGCTATACATGTTGTGGACTCCTGTTAAAAAAACATACCTATAAAGATCAAAGTACTTTATAACACAAGTCATTAAAAAAACTTATGTCGATATTGTAACAATGAGTGGTATGCCCTCACCCCCCCCCAGGAGAGCTTTTTCAACAGTCAAAAACGAAGATTTAATAAGCCTGGGATCATGTTACTGCTAGAAATATAGCAAGTGACATTTTTACAGAGGATATTATATAATTCCGTTACATATTTTTCGAATATAAAAAAACTGTCATTTTTTTCCTGAAAAAAAAAAACTTTCTAAACAACTTAATGTTTGAAAAGTTGCCAAAAATTCGGTCAAACATTGTCCTTTATGATACAGACTCATTTCATTGCGTATAATGTTTAAAGCTCTATGTCATATACAGTCTAGCCCGCTTATTAGAATATCGGCTAAAAGAATATTCTGCTGAATACAATACACTTTCAATGTACGAAACCATTGTAATATATTTAATAATCCCGGATTATGAAAAATTCCACTTATAAAAATAATTTTTTTTGTGGCAAAATGGGTATTTTAACAAACGGACTCGATTATACTTGCTTCAAAAGAGAGAACTCACGTTGCGTTACTCAAAATATTAATCGTAAACGATCTAATGTAACGCACTCACACGCAGAAAATAGATGTAAAAATCGCAAAAGTTCCTCAAAAAGAAGCATAAAATACAAAAGTTTGCTCCACTTGAATCCAAAGTTTGGAAAATCTTCTTTCCTGTTGTTTCTGGCTAAGACTCTAGAGAATTCAATAATGGTATGCAGTAATCGTTTCCAGGAATCCCACTGAATACAGAGTAAGTGGTTATGTGGTGTAATGCTGCTTTTCCTTATTCAATGGTGCTTATTATAGCAAAAACTGAGAATTCTGGAACTCAAGTTTTTGCTCTATTTTGGTAAACTTTTGCCGAATATTTTGGTTATGGTTTGCATGCTATATAAAGTGATTTGTTTTTCTGTGAGAATTTTTATGACTTCTTAGTGTAAAGTGCATAATGTTGGAGAAGTCATAATAGTAAATATTTCAATAAAGTTGGTCATTGTATAAAAACAGTAACTTATTTTGCATTTTAAAATAGTTCCTATAGTTCAATTTGTTTCAGCATACATTATTTTAAAATAATAGTAGAAGTTGTTAATGAGAACATTGTTTTTTTTCTGATAAGACGACATCAATAGATGTCTTCACGATTTAGTATTGCAGGCTTTAGTCACATTGTGTTTCAACAGTAGTAATAACTGATATCATTTATACACAATAAAGTAAAATAAAATGCAAATAATAAAAAAGTATTCCCTTAAATTCCCTTAAATATTAGTGAAAGATACTAATGAGTGCATTGTTTTATAATCACGTAAAAATAAAATTCATCAGCAAAATTTAATTAAATGTTTTGAAAAACTTTAAACGGAATAATAACCACTTCAATAAAACTACATTCGCTTTAAAATTACAGAAAAATACGATTTCTTAGCATTAAAAACCACAAAAATATCGTTTTCCCATTTTGCTGTCTAGGGAGTCTTTTGTATTTTTCAGACCTAGTGTGACCTCCTGATGGTCATCCAAACTTTCTATTGGGACTATTAATGCTTGTATGTCAATGGTGCAATGAATTTCGACTTTCCAGTTTCACGTCAGATAGTAGGCACTTGGCTCTTACGATGCTAAACTGCGCAAGAGATCTAATTTAGTTAAGAGTGCCGGAGTTAATCATATGACAACTTTTTTTTCTTGAATCTCGATAAACCACCGGCAGACTACATGTACTTCGCGTTTAGGACTCACGACCAAATGCGATCAACCACAAATCACTAGGCTATACCCATATGAATTACCCTACAGGTTAATGGCAAATGTATTTTCTTCCTTTTCAAATGTGGTTATACTTTTAAGAAATTTATTTATTCTAGGTTATGTGTATATATTTTCTATGTCTCT